>QZCP01000673.1:0-11129 GCA_003956705.1 Brevipalpus yothersi | reverse complement strand
AATTGTGATGGAAGAATTCAAATTAACACCATTTGAAGATCTTCTGGTTTCAATTTTCGATCTCGATGACACTGACTGGGAAAAATCTGATCAACACACTAAAGAAGCTCTAATCATGTACACCTCAGGATCTACTGGTCTACCAAAAGGTGTGGTAATCAATCATTCGAATCTTATTCGCACCATATTATCTGTTCAAAGATCCGTTTTTGGGTCAGAGATAAAACAAGGAGCTTACATGTCATACTTACCATTGGCTCATATTCTTGGAGTATCTTGTACATGTTTTATGACCTCGGTAGGCTGCCCAATTGCTTTCTCAAGTCCAACAACTCTAACTAAACATTCTCCGGACATACCTGAATTATCTTCAAGTGATGTTGATTTGGCCCAACCTTTCTACTTGCCTTGTGTACCATTGGTTTTGGAGAGAATAAAAAGAGCTATTGAGGATAAGCTGCATAAAAGGCCTATTCTATCAAGAATATTCTATTTAGCTCTAAAATATAAAAAATTTTGGCGAAAACTTCACTTGGACACTCCTGTTGTGAACTATTTCATATTCGATAAGACTCGAAAAATTCTTGGTGGAAAAACTGAAACAATCCTGGTTGGAGGAGCTCCCATACAAGATAAAACCCATGAATTCATTGAACTTGCTCTTTGTACCCGAATTCTCCAAGGTTATGGTGCAACTGAAACATGTAGTGGTGGCCTTTTGATGGACTTCGATGATCGAACTTATGGCCGATGTGGAGCACCTTTCCACGATTTGACCCTCAAATTAGTTCCATGGACAAAAAGTAAGTTCTACTTGAGAAATTAGTTCCACATGATCAACAGTCTCTATTACAGAGGGATATTCACCTGAAGATATGCCCAATCCAAGAGGTGAGCTATGGATCGGTGGCCCAAACATAGCAGCTGGTTATTTCAAAGATCCTCATGAAACTGGAAAACAGTTCATGGTGGATGAGAACGGGGTGAGATTCTGGAAATCTGGAGATATTGCTGAAGCATTTCCTGATGGTACATTTCGAATAATCGATCGAAAGCGAGATATTGTAAAATTATCTAATGGAGAATTTGTTCCCATCGGGAAGGTATGTCTTTTGATCTATTCCAGACAGTTTTGAAAGCCTAAAACACATTTTATCTACAGATTGAAGCAATATTGAGGAGCTTTCCGCTAATCGACAACATTTGTGTCATGGTTAAAAAAGGTGAAAGTTATTGTGTTGCATTGGTTGTTCCCAATAGAGAAGAGCTCATGAAATTAGCCGGATCAATGGAAAAAGATACGAATTTTGAGCAACTATGTGAAGATCTAGATATTATAAATGAATTTATCTCACGACTCACAGAGATCGGAAAGGCAGGAGGTTTGAAAAGATTTGAGATTCCTCAAAAAGCTTTAATTCTAAATGATCAGTGGACACAAGACAATGGACTAGTGACACCTTCAATGAAATTGAGAAGGCACGAGATCAAGAAGAAGTACGCCAAACAGATAGATTCAATGTATCCAAAGTATAAATAGAAAAGCTCTAAGGATATGATTATTAGATTAATTTGACTCGATGGACAAAGTTCTATCCATGAATATACTGGAAAGCAAGTGAAAGTTCTCATTGTAAGCTATTGGAGGCTGTTCATACTTTATATTCACCAGCTTTTGACAACGATCATAAGTCAAAGTATTCCATTGTTACTTGAAATGATATTCGTGTACTTCGATGATCAAATCATGAAATAAAAATATTTTCAATTCGTCGTTTTTGCTTGGTGAAACGAGGCGTTCGTGCAGGTGTCATTGATTTAAACTTCCGTTAGTCTGTTCAGTGAGAAATTATTTTCGACAATAAGATTTGCAGACTCAGAAACTAATTAGATGAGTGAAATGGTCACCTTATCGATACGTAGTCTGATTTTTCGAAAAATCATCATGACAAAGTAAGGAAGCGAGGAAATCATAGGAAACCGAAGTTTCTTGATGATACTTCATTTTTCGCGAGTTCCATGAAGAGATGGAAAAAAACATTGTGTGGCATTCAGTCGTGTAATCCAAAAATCTCATGAACTCGCATTTGAGTTGAATGTATCTGATGGAAAGCTCAATGGAGCTTGGATGCAAAAAGTTTCCCACCCAAAGCAGCCCGGAAAGCTACTCATTACAGACAAGAAAATTGGAAATCATCACTTGATCAGTTTGAGATAAGTTTCCACCACTTACTTGAATTCAGTCTATTATGTGAAGGAATTCCTCCAAATATGATTATCAATATGGATAAAACTCCGATCTATTGTGATATGCCCTCAGCTCAGACTAGAAGTGTTCAGCAGTGTGCAGTGACTAAACTACTGCAATTAATATTACTGATAAGATGAAGAAAATAATCATGGCTATTAACACATCTCCGGGTTAAATGTCACCATGCACGGTGATTCTGAAAGGCTTGAAAAAAGTTCCCAAATTCCTCTGCCATCCAATATCGTTTTACGAGCAGCAGTAAAAGGCTCAATGACAGAATATCTGATTCTAGGTTGAATCGAATCACTGCTGAGGCCTCATGTTAACTTGAAACTTCTTCTAGTTTTAGATGACTTTTCTACTCACATAACAGATGAATTGAAAGGGAAATTAAGAGAAATGAATGTTTTGAACAAAATCATTTCTCCTCGAGCCACGCACCATCAACCAATAAATGTTTTTGTTAATTTAAAGCTGCTTTGAGGGATCAATGATAATATCCACCTCTCAAAAACTTTTATTCCACGATAATTCATGTGTTGATTCATCTGTGATGATTATATTTTCTTACCTCCAATTGTCTCATATGATGATTGACTTCTCATCAATATCCTCATTTGATATATCATTAAATTCTACTCGTATTCAAGATGAAGATATTACTCTCATAACGGAACTGAGCTGTAGATATACTAGATGTAACATTCATTATTCAGATTCATCAACTCTGAGACTGATTTGAGTCCAGTTGATTATATTAGCTCCATGCATCTTATTGATCACTCTGATTCACTAATTTATTGAGGCTCATTGATATCCTACCCGATTTATATTTGCTACTGGAATTATAAATACTTCAGGGTGGATAGGAGGATAATCAATTCTTTCAGAATCACCGGACCCTGACTGAGGATACAAATGTATAAAATTATGCTCACAAGAAGCAAAATAAATAGATTTCATTTTTAACATTGAGGCTAAATCACTCGATTGATTCGATCTTTCTAGAAATAGGACTCAAAAAATTGATCTTTTTGTCAGGGCTCATCTCTCAAACAGCTTCGCTTCGAATAGGGGAATACAGGTAGTAATCTGCCCCCTACTGTCCATATATTATCATCTCTGGAGCATTCCATTCCTTCCTCGGTAGATGGTATACTGTAAAAACTGTTGACACTGGATGCCCCATGTCTTGAGCTTCTCCCCTTCCCAGCATGATTATCACTCGTATAGGCCTTTGCTGTATCACCATGCGCCGATGAAGCTCTGTAGAGACCCTGTTCCTTCTTAGAGATGTTAGTGGAAGCGCTACCAGCTTTTTTTGATACGTTACCCCAAGAATTCTCCATATTATAATTTCTCCAGTAGATTATGGGGCTTGACCCTCAGTATGAATCCGGAGGAGCTGATTTTGTTTGAAGGTAGCATGTTAAGTGACAAGATGAAAACTTTTGCCAAAAGGAAATCGAAGAAGCTCTTACCGGAAAAATATTCTTCCTTGACAACAACTTTCAATGGGATCAACTAATCAGATTTGATGGTTAGAATCGACCAACGTATCTGGTTAGGTCAGTTCAACTAGATATCTTGCTCCGTATTCTTTTTCAAGTGCTAAAAGACTAACATGGATAGTGTATTTCTCTGTGTGGAATGACTGATTCCCACAACGGATGAGGTACATAAGATATTTGATACGTTACGTCCTCAGACAATGCAGCCTCAATTTCCATCACTCGCTAGAAACCAATGAGTCGATGCAGATGGATGAGTATATATTGGATAGTACACGTTGCATTATTGAGTTGACATTGATAATACATGTAATGTGAATCTATTGTGGATTAATAATAAAATTTTTTGGGTCAGATGTTCTCTGTCTGATCTGTGAACTAGGCTGAGAAATCTAACTGGAGAGTTTGGTGAGCTCTTATTTGATTTTATTTTACATCACTCAGTGGTGAAGTTGATCCGGATGTCTATTGTGATAGCCCAAAATGTCGGAGGAGAGGGTAAATCACCCATAGACTGATTTGCAGTGATCGCCGATCTTGGGTGAATGCGTATTCCCTTGGAGAAAGAAGATTCAAATGTTATCATGAACGGTAGTTCAAAATATCATATATTTGAATAATATAATAATGAATAAACTTTCTGAGAGGAACAATTTCGAAAGGACCCTAGTTTGAGTATATATAACAAAGTATGAATTCAGGAAAATTCAGGTGATGAAGAGATTCAATTTTGAGTCATTATCTCCGGAAACAGAGAGTAGACCTCTCTTTATCTGAGGGTGATTCATCTCCCTGGAATGTTTACCCACCTTACCTCACCATGTCTACAGCCACTAAAAATGGAAAATGGTTAGAGATAAGTGAAAAGTGCAGCAACTGAATTTTGTACTCTCTTCCAGCAGTGATCGCGTAAATAATTTTGAAGATATTTTCGTGCTAGATCAAAACTTTCAACGCATATTCTGAGCCAATATTGCTCATCTCGTTGGCCCTATAAAGAAAGGCTCACTGACAAGCTGTATTCTGGGTTTCACCTTCTCCCATCAAAATGGAGCCTAACCTCAATAGCTTTGATAAATTTTCTCCATGTGAATTTTCTTCATACAACCTATCAAAGCTTGTTGATAGTGCCAGTGAAAATGATATTAGCCTAACATCATGTGGTTGCGTCTAACAATTGTAAGCATTTCGCATCAAATCTCCAGCGTTGGGTAGAGAGATGGAATTGCGTGAAAAATAGGACCTCGAATTCATCAAAACTAATGGCTGCTTGATAATCAAATCTACTACTGGAGCCTTAATGGTGTTTATTCGGCAGAATTGCTAGCTGGGATGCCATGAAGGGTAGGGAGATAAATTTCTTCAGAAAAAATATCCGATTGAATGTGCTTGAGAATATGTAGGAGGAGTACCCTGTTCATCGGCACTATGGAGTTATTTTCTCAATTCAGAAGAGCTTTCAATTGTTTTGAAGACAATTGCCTGAGGTTTCTGAGATTCTCCTTGATTCCAGAGCCTGGAAGTGAGAAACCAGCTTCATTCATGATAGCTCCACACTCTTTTGTGAGTTCAGTTGGCCTGTCAGATCTAACGAGAGTATTTGGAGACATCGAAAAATGAGCCCAGAGGATAGTTTTATCTTGAGCAAAATTATCATCAGAATCACAGTCTAATAAATGAACAAAAAGCAGTAAATTTGTCCGCTCAATACTGCTCTTGCATATTTTAACAAAGTTCGTTATCATGTTGCACTGTAAATACTTGGACAAGAAGCTTATGGATTATCTGGCAACCATTAAATTTCTCTCACTGCAGCCTCTGAGCACGAAAATATGCATTAGGATCAGTCAAACTATTATATCGCCAATCACAATGCAACTTCCATGAGAGGAAAGGGCTCAATAGTCAGCGATTTGGTGCAGATAGGTGAAAGTTCGCTTCATGCCAAGTGCGAGACACTAAGACCATCAAGGATGAGAGAAACTTTCCCTGAAATATCATCTTTTAACTGCATGCAGAACCATACACTTGCACGATACTTCTGATGGGAGCTTGTAACTCCTGCTTCAGTTTAAGTTACTGAGTCTTTTGATTTTCCTTAAGTTCGGGCAGGAATCTAGTGATCAATTCTGTTTAATGTTCCTATTCTGACTTAGCTCTCGATCTCAAGTTTGTGAGATTTTTTTGAATTGAAATCGGAATTCTTGGGGATTTTTGAAGAGAGGGTGCCTGAAATTTTCCCGTCTAAAGGACTGGCCTATCTCTTGACTTGTGAGTAGACATATAACAGAATTTTCTACTCTTCAAATCTTGTAGATCACTCTTACCTGAGAAGCAAAAGACAGAGAGGAGTTAGGAGTGAATTTATTATAACTGTCGTCTAGCATTGCTGGAAAAAAATATATTTGTAGATATATTCATTATAGCAGGAAAATTTTCATGACGTTCATTGGGGCCCCTTCTTGATCGGCTCGAAAGCAATGCGATCATATGGGTGAGCGTTCAGGTAACTGATGATGCTTAGAAGTCTATCACCTATTATGTTTTTGAACACAATAATTTATTGCTCAAATGATCTTGTAGGGCATTTTGATACTGGTGGAGGTAGAAGGTTGATATTTTTTGGAGCACTCACCAAGCTTTTAAACAAACTACATCAAAAGGCTGTGTACTAAAATCTTACTCTCAGGCCAATACCTTGTTTCTATCAGTTGGAGGCTCTGGATTTTAGCATGAAAGAGTCATAGCCACGAAAAGTTTCACTCCCATTCTTCCTCAAATACAGTATATTGAAAATGATCATGTGACGAAAATAGTTTGGCCTGATTTAGAAAATCAATCTTCATTCTCGAGAAATTACCCCAAATTGATCTAAGAGATCTCTTTGTGTTGTGATTTGTCATCTATGCTCTTTACCCTCCTTTTGAACTTATATTTCATACCTAGAGGAGGCGTCCGAACTTGGTTGACAAATGTATGTATTTAGAGCGGAATTTTCTCCCCGAATGAGCTGGGGGGAGTTCTTATCATTTCTTCCAGCTAGCTTCTAGCCATATTCCCCTTCACAAGAATATAGTGAATTTATCATGCGAAGGGGAGCAAATTTTCTCTCCATCGACCTTCTATATTGTTTAACGTGACTTCCAGGAGAATTGGCCATTTGAATCTGAATCATTAACGATGTCATTTTAAGAGCAACTTGAATCAAAATCCTCTCCATTATCTGTTTGACCTATTTTGCTGCTGGAGCATTCAACACGATAGATGACAATTAGTCGATTCTGTAGCGTTTGATGAGTTTCGATCAATTTTTACACTCCCTTTTGAAATCAAGACCATATGGATCACTCGACTATCATTTCAATACAGCTTTCAGGAGCTCTAATGGCTTTAATTTGCTTGCTTATCTGTTGTCAATCTAATGCATTGAAATTACCAGCAAATTGGTTTACAGTAATGGTTCCATTTACCAATGGTGACGATATCAGCAACAAGATATTCATTGGGAATGATCATCTTGTGGGCTTGAAAATCGTATAAAAACTGACCATTCTGCATCAAAAACTTTAATAGTGAAACGGGTAGAGTATGTCCTTCTCTTCGTGAAGAGAAACATTTTCTACTTACGACTTCAATGCATGATTCATTGCCTCTGGATGCATCTGCAATATCAATATTGGCAGGTACAAAATGAGTTCAGTATCAAGTGAAGAAGAGAACAGCCTAGCTGAGTAAATGAGCAACCATGCAGCTCTGTATCCTCAAGAGGGGATTCATATCATGATAATTTTCACACTACCGAGAAATGAGACAAGATTGAAGTCAACTGATGATGAAAATCCTTTTCCTTACGTATACCTCCGTTTGCTGAGAGATCTTCATTATTAGATCTCGTAATATATCTTCGCAAAATCGATTTCACCAAGTATGAAGATGGTTCAAGATGAGATGACCAATGTCATTTGTTCACAACATTTTCACGATTCCAAAATCATTTTCTAGTGCATATTCTTATAAAGTGGCTAATATTCACCACAACGCTCCATGGCTTAGAATGGAAGCGAATTAATACCCTAATATCACCCTCGATTTTTTGATCCTGTCTTGCAGTTGATTATCCCTGCTTGGAAAGATGATGATTCTTCATTGTGAAATTCTCCTCTCATCAAAACGGCCAAAGCTGTTGAAAAATCAAGATAAATGAAATGTCTATTTTTCTAAAAAGGTACATGTAATAGTCGATGAGAACCAGCCATTCATGCAAGTACAAGTGATTCGAAAGCCTGTTAGTCTGGTCAGTGATAAATTATTTTATGACCATAAAACATGTAAGCTCACAAACTGAGAGACTATAATTTTCATCGTGGCTACCATCAAGTTCCAAGAGCATCGATCATCACGATATATCAAACACCTTAAAAACTCTTCCGGAGTTTTATGAAGAGGAGATGGAAAGAAAATTGGCAAAAAATGAAAGAAAGAGTGTCACCCTATCAAAAATATGAGATACATGATTCGATTACTGGTTAAAATTAACACTTGCTCATGAGTTCTTGAAACTAAATAATACGAAATGAATGTTTTGCAAATCAAATTGAAAATACCATGAACTCACATTTTGTGGAAAAATTTTATGATACACAATTCAACTGTTCAAAGCATGCAGATAAAGTTGTTTGATTAGGTCAGATTTCCGATTCACTGGTATCTTCCCCCCTTCTCAGATCATTCAATAGAGTTCAAGTAATAACTATTAACGGAGAAAAACAATGCCACGATTAATTTGATCAACTTTAATAATATTATCACTGTACAGCCACGAATAACGAATCACGAATCACTCAATTTAGTTCAATCAGAGACTGCTCCATGTGATTAACATAGCTATCCAGATACTCAATATCTGAATACGTGATTCGATATCAGTTCGGCAATGTTTTGATAACATTTAAAAGTCGAAAAGTTTATTGAACAGCTTCAACCTCGTTCTTCAATTTTTGATGAAGAGAAGTGAAAACATTTCAGTGGTCACGGAAAACTTTACTAGAATGGATACCTCAAGCGGATTTAAAAGATTTAAATTACTATCTGTGGAAGATTTCGAGTGATGTCAAGATACTTACGATTGAATGTGTATCATCAGGTGAAATGTATGTGTGCCATCTTTTTGACTCTTGGTATCACAGTTATGTGTCAGAGGGAAACATTGTTCAAGTTCAGAGTGGAAAATTGATTCACAAAACCTACTATATGGATTGATCACAATTGGACCAGACCAATTGGTCTATGTAACGACTCTTTCTAAAGCTTTCTCGTGTATGCAAAGAGCTTGGCTTTGAGGATGTTTACAACAACAGCAACTCTAAAGGTGATGAATGAATCGAGCTTGGTGGGTGAAATTGTCCATGATATTTTTCAAACAGCATGCATGGTAAGATGTTATTCTCCACATCTGCTGAAAGAGGCCAAGGAAAAATGTCTCCAGAAAGAAAAGGTGGCCAAAAGTTGTTCTGCCAATGGTCTGGATAAGAAAGAGATAACAGAGAAAGTCGATCAATATCTACCTAGCATCTTATCATGGTTCAGTAAAAACTATCAAAATATTTCCAGTAAAAAGTATTACGAGGTAGAGACTGTGAAAGATAATGAAGAAAATATTTGTTCCGCATCTCTTGGAATCGAGAGCTCGGTGGATGCGTCTTTTGAAGTAAAAACTCATAGTCTTCCACCTCAAAAAGTATTGGTACCTTCAGGATTGAAGACTGGTAGAGCTTTAACAAGTTATTCCCATGAACAAAAAGTTCAAGCTATGTCATATTCGATGGGCATGAGAGAACGAGGACTTGATAGAGATACAATTGCACTTCTCCTGTATCTTAAGAACAAGAGAGGTGAATTCAAACCAGAGATAACCCTGCTACAGATGCAAAGATAGGAGCAAGTTTGATTGTTGCAAAAGCGTAACGAACTTACCTACTTCTCATCTCCATACAATACTAATTTGTTGGACCAGACTTCGTCAAATCAACATGGAAATGTGATCATTGTCAAGTATTTTTCCCCTACTCTTTCATGGCTTATTCTTCTGAGAAAGATAAAATTCAAGAATTCAGTCCTTTCAGAAAGCAACTGATAAAGTCAGAACTTTCACATCTGCGTCCAGAAGATATAAAGTTTTTCAATGGATGCTTCTTCTGCGAACCAACGAACCTCAAAAAGCAATAATTTCATTTTGGACTGAACCTTCGGCTCACAGAGAAGCGAAAAAATTGGATATGAGTGATCTCAAGGTACATAAAATCTCTGATAGAGTTATCACATTCAAACAGAATCCTGACTCTCAATTGGGAATCTCGCTCAACTTTTGTTATGATTTAGCCGGTGAAGAGGTTGCCATCAGTGGAGATGAATCCTGTGGTGTTGTTCCAATGAGAGTTGCCCTATTAAATGGTGAAGTGCTGTTTTGTACAGAAAAACAGATTGAAATCCAAACAGTCAAGGAGATCGGTAATTTTGAGTACAAAACTAGGACTTATCGATTGGATTTGCTGAGTTCTGACCTCCCTTTCTCCCACTTTCTTCGGAAATCTACTCAGTTTAATGTCAGGAGGTGGAGACATTGAGGGTTTTCATGGATACTGCGCCACACCATCGTTATGAACCCAAATACAGCTTTTCCAAAAATTGGTGCTCTATATTTTTGATATATGATGATGAAAATCACCAGCTTGTCGACCAACCGGAAATCTTGAAAAACGCTCAAAATTGTCACCTTATTCACAGGTTCCCTGGCTTCAGCTCACGTATACATTAGCCTTGATTGGAATGTAACTGTAACTGAGCGGGAATGTGCATTATTGCATTCTTAAGATTCAATGTAATTCGCCTCACGACAAATAGAATCAATGATCAGAAAGAGATAGCCCCATTCAGCTTCTCCAAGTTCACTCGCGTTTTCTTGAGGAAGATCTCGGCATAGTAGTGGGAGAGTGAGGCAATAATCTAGGTTCATCATAGAATGATGGGCACTTATTTACAAGCTCGAAGGATTCAAAAGCTCCGTAGATGTGTATAGATAGATCTCTATCATCCAGTCTAGTATGGTATGAACTTCTTGATCAACTACAATGGCAACAATGTCCCTCATCCCTCTTTTCCTATCTTGGACTGACTTATACCAGCCAAAATTGATGTTATGAAAACAACCAGTTTGATAAAATGGTACAGAGTAATGATCTTGCATAGCTCCTACGATGTTGAAGGAGAAATGGAGAAATATTACCATCATCGATTAGAGGTGACTAAATCTTTCCTATCCGATGAATCCTTCAGATTCATGACTAACTTTGGAGGATGAGCCATGACAA
>QZCP01000672.1:0-11324 GCA_003956705.1 Brevipalpus yothersi | reverse complement strand
TTTTATGACCTTCTTAGGCATTATATGATCTGATGTATATATTCTAGAAAATATCCTTCAGAATCTCAAGTAGTAATGTCCGATTTTCTAGAGCCGGATCTCATGTCTCACATTACTTACTTGGATGAGTATCAATCAAAACTTGTATGTGTTGTCAGGATGGAATGAAAATTTTGATTAAACTATCCCAATTAGGATGAGAATTTTATCTTTCCATGTATCTGGAATATCAGTTGGAATTCTTGTTTACAAGTTTCATCTCAGTACTTCTCCCACTTCACTTTTTTACACTCATTTTTGAAACTTTCTTCATGCTTCATGTCATGACACTTCCTTAACTTTCTCTCTCCTCCTCTCTTCTTCTTTCTTAAACATCATCTTGATTTCTTACATCCTCCTAATATTAAATATCTTTCTTCATTTCCTCTACAATCAGATTAAGTGGTGCTTCCCCTTTTTTGGGTGATACAAAGCAAGAAACTTTCACCAATATCACTGCAGTTGACTATGAATTTGAAGATAAATTCAGTGAACTTGCTCGAGATTTTATATGGAATCTTTTGCAATATGATGGAAGGTATGAAGAAAAGTGAAGAAAATATTTATACACACAAACATCAATGGATTCCTTCTCCATCTCTTTCATTCTCTTGAACATAATCCTAATTTATTAGCATTCCAATCTCTCTCTCTCTCTCTCTCTCTCTCTCTCTCTCTCTCTCTCTCTCTCTCTCTCTCTCTTCCTCTGTGCCTCTTTTGAAATATGGACAACTTCTCAAGATATTTTGTGTGTTTACCTTTTTTACAGGAAGAGACTCACTGCCAGCCAATGTTTACAGCATCAATGGATTAGTAATTCAAGTATTTCAAAATATGAACATTGCTTATCAAGCCTGACAAACGGGTCTAATGAGGAAGAGAATCCAGCTGAACAAGAGGAAGACATGTTCATCCATTCCAAGTATCGTGCACTGTGGAAGGTAAGATTTTTGCCTTGTGTTTGTGTGTATGTTACCTTTACCTTTAGATCAGTGAATAATTGAAACTGAAAACTGCTCAGCCTCACAATGAAGCCCAGACTACATGCTGATTGAGACATTTCGATTATTTTGATAAATTATTTTTTCTCTTCCTTTTCCATCATCATCATCTCTCTCTCTCTCTCTTTCCCTCTCTCTAACGTTATTTCCAATCACTTATCATGCTACTGCTAAGTATGCATGTGCTGTGAGAAAAGAAAGAGAGAACATATTTGGCTCAACATATATTCTAATGTCTCATGAACATTACATCAATCGAAAAAACTGTCTCTAGTTTGAGTAGGATATCTACTCAAATGCTACACTCTCAATCACTAAGGAAGACAATAGCATACCTCATGAATGAACAGCTACACTGTATCGAGTGTCCAAATTGAAAATCAAGCAAGAACATTCACAACTATTCATCAAAAATTTCGAGAAAGTAATATCTTACCGGTTGAGTGTATTAATGAAGTTGGGCATTTTTCCTTTTTCTTTTCTTTTTTTTCTCCTATACAATTCAACTTCCACACACAACTTTCACTGCTACTTTCACACACCACATCAATCTCAGTTAACCTAATGAATTTTCATTTTATATTCACATGAAGAATTCTGTGAAATGGTAATACATTACATCCAAATATCGAGGAGGCCAAGAACGAGGTCTCTAAGTGTGACTAGTTTGGTAACTTCATTTCCGAATCGCTATTATCTTAAAGATGAGGTAAGTGCAGAGAATATCTTACACACACTTTTTTTCTTCCCTTCTCTCCCTATTCTATCCTCAATTCTTCACTTTTTTGATCAGTGAAAATTTTTCACACCATCCAAGAATATTGCACCTTTTTTTGTTTACTCTGAATGCTATTGGACTGTACCGGAAATAGGAACAATATCCAATCTTGCTATCTTCCTCTCTCTTTTCCACTTGATAACGGTATTCTTATGAGGCATGAGAATATCCTGCTGCTTCTTGTAATCTTAAAGGGCAAACAGAATCACACATGATGAACAATTCTGTGAATTGTTACTCAAATTATTTGTGTTAAGATAGGCTCCATTATTTTTTGCTCATTTATCTCACCTTCATCACAATTACTATCATACATGAACTCCAATGGTGGACACACTTGATAAGACACATACAATCATGATGACCAAAAATTTTGGATCACATTTTTGGCCCAATTTTTGTTTCTTTTCTTCATGTCTTTATTTACCATCTCAATGTGTTTCCATCTTTATTTATTTTCCTGATTCAATGTTTATGCTCAAATTATATGCACTTGAAATTGAACTCTTGGTTACTGTTGATTCCTTCCAGTTCATTATTTCAATTTCCTAAAATCATTGAGCATGAAATTGTATTGCAGGTTTGTTTTAAATCCATTTCATCTGCTAAATCTTAATTTAAACTTCGATTGCATCCGTATTCAAATTATCGGACTTTTTGCTCATTTTTTATGCTCTTCCGATAGATAAAAGAAGAAAAAATCCATCAAAAGATAGCCACACTTTATCACAAGGACCAGCTTTTTTGACACTGTTCCGAAGTATCTCAATTGACCTGGTACTGGAAGGTTTCTTTAATCAATATGAATCGTTCCTCCCGAGTGCATGCTTTCACACAATACTGACCACAAGATTTCCAATCTACATCATGATAATGTTCCAGGTATATTCTTCCGGTTTCCTAGTTAGCCTCATCTCTCCCTCTTCATCCCTTCTCTGAATGAAGCTGTTCATTGTTGAATTCTGCTTACTAACAGTTTTTGGTGAACACATCAGAGATCAAATTTTGCACATATAGTACATGAGTATTTCTGAAACCTATTCACACATAGACACACACACAATTTGATCTCTAAATGTTTTGTTAATTATATAATTTGATGATAATTCTCACTCAATAGGTGATCGAGATGAATTCTTCTTCCCACACTGCTTCTTGTAAAGATTTTGAGGCGGTCATAAGACTTCATGATGAAAAAATCAATGTGAATGATGATTATATGAAGTGTTCATTGATCATCAAAGGTATGCGTTGTTCCTCATGTGTTGAGCAACTGTTGAAAAGCTTGATGGTAAGTTAATTTCAGAGAGATGTGCATTCTGGGGAAGTTCAAATGGATAATTTATTTTTCTCTTTTCTTTGTTTTAAAGGTGTTACAAGCATATTAGTATCATTGCTTGCAAGCAAAGCTCAAGTCAAATATGATCCTCAAAAGACTAGTCCAGACAAAATTGTGGCAAGAATAGATCGAATGGGATTTCCATGTAAACTCGAGAAGAGTCCAATGAATGATTCATACGATGAGATCACCCTCAAAATTCAGGGTCTCACTTCATCACAAAATGAGATGATTGAAAATCATTTCAAGAAATTACTGGGAATTAAGTCATTAACCATCAATTCCATTGAACAAAAAGCCAAATTCGCCTATGATTCCGAGATGATCGGCCCACGCCATATAGTCAAAGAGCTTAGGGACCAGGGATTTATAGCTCATCCTACCTCCGATTCATGGGGATCTCTTAATTCATCTCTCCATAGCCAAAAGGAAGAAGTTCGAAAATGGCGTCTTTCATTCTTTTTCAATCTTTTCTTTGGTCTGCCATCGATGGCTGTGATGGTGTACTTCATGCATTTTGCTACCGTTGATGGCACACACTCACATGGCCTATGTTGTGTAATTCCCGGTTTAAGTCTTGAAAATTTACTCCTTTTTGTGTTAGTTACTCCGGTTCTATTTTTTGGGGGGCGATATTTTTATATTCAAATTTACAAAGCTCTTACTCACAAGACAGCTAATATGGATGTGCTAATTATGCTGGCTATTTCGTACTTTTACTCTGTGATCATTTTACTTATTTTCATTATTGGAGGTGCTGGTCACAGTCCACGAACATTTTTTGATGTCACACCCATGATTCTCATCTTCGTCTCATTGGAACGATGGCTTGAGCATATTGCCTTCAGCTGAACGAAGCCAGCAAATGGGATCTGAAAGAAGTGCAATTGATTCTGCTGTGGCTAAAATGCCAACCCAAAGTAAAGTTTTGATTGATTAGTGAGATATATATATATATATATATATATATATATATATGTGTATATATATTTTCAATATGAAGAGAGAATAGAGTCATTCTGTGTCATTCTGAGATTGAACTTATGACAATAGTGAATAATTGTCTCAATCTTCAAGATTGTTGTGTTTCCAATCATTTTCTGAAAATTCTTTCATAGAACACGACAATGTTAGAAAAAAAATTAGAAGTAGAATTAAAACGAGTTAACTCAGCAGAACGAAGTACTAATTGCCCCTCATGCGTCTCAGTGCCCTTTAAAGTCCCTAGAAAACGCTTTTTCAAAGACTATTTGGGTTGAAATTTTAGCCGCAACAGTATACCATCAGTATAAGCATCTTCAACAAGCCTGCTCGATTATAAATAAATGAACTGATTATTGATGATTAATTTCGTACCATTCAGTGATCATCACCTAATATCCACAATGTCCACACGATATTATCCTAAGTGGGTTAAGGGTAATCCACAATTGAGAATATATTTACCCAATTTCTATATGAAAATGATTCCTACCAATAAGAATGATGTACCAAATAAAGTGATGTTTAAAGTGCCAGTTCAGTGAGTATGAAAATGTTTTGATTTGTCAAGATTTTGTGTTGTTTATTGATTGGATCATTTTGTTTCTCTTATTATCAGGATGACTGATTGGGATGTGAGAAATTATTTGGAGAAAATTTACAAGGTGCCAGTCAAGCAAGTCGTGTCCAGAATTATGTGTGGAAAAATAGAGCCTGCTCCTGGTAAAAAGTATTTGATTAAAAGTACTGAAGATTATCGAGAGGCTAGTGTTTATCTGCCGGAAGATCAACCTTTTGTTTTTCCAAACCTCAATCCGGAAAAGAAAACAAAAGAAACTACACGAGAGGAGAAAGCTTTTCGTAAAACTATGGATCGTGAAATTGTTGTCAACAAACATGAAAATTGGGATAGAAAAGCTATTCCATCTTGGTTTAAATTATGAACATATCTCAATGGTTCATCTGTAAATAGATGTAGTATAGTCAAATCTTTCAAATAGCATTTTCTACCAGTTTAATCAGAGCAGATATTGGGAAATAAACATCATCTGAAAGATATTCACTCGCTTTTCTGAGCAATTCTCGTGCTGGAGTGTCATTCTCTTAAGTTGATCTGCTCAGTCTAGACACAGAGATTATATATATCTGTTAATATTGTAACCTCATCTAGTAAGATTCTCGGATCTTGGGTAAAACAACTTGCAATATACATATACAGTGTTTATAAGACTTAATTGGTCAGCATTTCAAGGGGTCTTCTGATTGATATAATATCAATGATATTCACCTCTCCAGAAAGTGGACACATCTTCTTTGGTGAAAATACATGTTTAAAATCTACTTTAAATCGTCTTACTTGTTAGTGCTGCTTTCAACCTCAATAAGGGGAAGTTTCTGGCGTCAAAATATGATCCCCAATCCATAATTCATCTTTTTCGGTACAAAAGATCCAGACGATACAATTATGAGCTAGTTATTGATAGAGTGTAGTATATTCTTGGAATATTCGTAAATCAATAATATTGTTGTGCTCAAGCAATTTTCAGAAAAAGTCTCTCATCTGACAGCAAATGTTAAATCTTTTAACACTTCTTTAACAGAGTCAATGTATTCATGTTAGTTTCTGAGTTTTTCAGTTTTTGGGTCTCATACATCGAGAAAATAGTTCCTGGAAGAACGAGATTCTTTGCACCTGATCATGGATAACGGAATTTTTCTTTATCTGATGGTTGGCTGAAAATTTTATCTCTCTTTTGGAAGAATTTGTTGAAAGTTTGTCAAGAGATTGAGGAAAGTGATTTGAAGATCGGAAACATCGCGAATATCTTGGCTTAAATGGGATTGACAAAATAACAAAAGTGTTTTCATTGAAGCGATAAATTTTCGACAGCAATAGCAATCCCAATCAAAATAGCATCTTCAGTCTTTTTAGAGGATATTAATCACAATCCATTAGAATTGGCTAAACGAGTAATGTCAAAGGTGGTTGAACTATCAAACCAGCAAATGAAATTCCTCATAAGATGCTGCTTAGAAGATTCATCTACGAACATCCGGATTCCAAGGTCCTTTGTTGATTATTTCGTCTGTTCTTGACACTTTCTCACCCGATTGATTCCAATGCTACCACCATATTGAGAAGATATTCAGTGCCGTAAATACTTCCCAATTCACCCTGCTTCTTGCTCTTGAAAGAAAAAGGTATGGAAAAGAGAACCAATTGGGAAAGTTCTAGGCCCATACTCAAATTGTCATCGATCCATGACCAACGGTAAGTGAGGCTGTAAAAAAATGGAGAAAAAAAAGCAGACCAGCATACATGTACAGTAAGATGAGACTTCTCAACCTCTGTATTCCTCAGGATAGGGCCAAACAGAAGCCTTATTGACAAGTGAAGGTAGAAAGAGAGAGAGAGAGAGAGAGAGAGAGAGAGAGAGAGAGAGAGAGAGAGAGAGAGAGAGAGAGAGAGAGATTTTCGGATTTTTGGGAGAGAGAAAACAGCCCAAAACTCAAATAGAGGTAGAAAAATACAAAAAATGATAGAAAAAAAAGTCCCAAACAGCTTTTGGGCTGATCAATTTTGACCATTCTCCAGGGTAATTCCAGAGGCAATAATTCACAATTGGTGTGTATTTTTTCCTGGAGAATGTTCATAATTTAAAAAATTCCAAACATATCACACATGAAGCAACCGAAAAGTTTAAAAGAAAGAAAGAAAGAGAGAGAGAGAGAGAGAAAGAGGGAGCAAAAAGTGAGCAAACTTTTACGATTTCAGTGAGTCACACTGGAAAAAGTCTCCCTCAAACTTGAGAGTTGATGTTGAATCAGTTTTCATCCGTTGAATGTTGGTGAATGTTATGTGTTGTGATGCAAACTTTTTTTGCCGATCAAAACATTTTCATCATCATGTGTTGATAATGATAAATCTTTCTTCTCCATTCTTTTCCAGCTCTCGGTGTCCATGTGCTATTGTGGATTGAAATATTCCATGGATATTTAACCTTGTCTGTTAGTGTGTGTGTTACACATTGTTCATCGTCATTCAATTTTTGAACTGCTTTGTGTGTTTGTGTATGTATGTGAACATTTTTATTGTGGCCGTTGATTGGCAACCAAAAGGTGATCATTTTGGTGAGAGTGAAAGCGAAATATTCCCATAATACCACTGACCGGCTTCATAATTGTAATCGATTCTGTGGATTCTGTCCTGTGTGTCTGTGTGTGTCCAACATAGTTGGTGTTAAATAAAGTAATTTATTCTGGATTACCTACATATATATATTATTATGGTGGATACAAGTTTCCACCAATATCATATATTATGATACGAGAAAACACAACTGTTCTTTCCCAGTTCATGTATGTTGATGATGTTATTCTATCATCACAAATGTTCACAAAGTGATGAATTTCACCACAATGAGTGTGTATAATACCCATCCAATTGATGATGATTATGAAATTTTGGAAGAGATCGGAAGGTAAGTGTCAATTGTCATCATGATGATGAACAATTTTCGTTTAACCTGTTGGGTCTGTTGTATCTCTACAACCTTTTTCCCAACCTTAGAGATGAATTGAAATTTGCACCAACAGTACGAAATTCTATCCTAAAATTCTCATGAACTTTGCATAAATTAAAATTCCAATCAGGTTCTTGGCATGCATAAATTTTTCTCCTCTCTTTCTTTCTCTCTCTCCATGGGAGATCAGAAATTTCCTAAGATTGTGTTCACTCTTGTTTGATAATCTTCGTCAATTTTATTTCTTTCCACTTTCTTCTTCTTCTTGGAACTTCTCCTTAAATCACTTGATCATGACCATTCTTTTTCCATGATCAGAATGGGACTTTACAAGTGCCACTACTACCGTGAGAAATATATTGCCGTCTGATTGCTCACAGATGATCACAGTTTGTTGACCAAACATTTGTGACTTTTGTCATACTGCTTACCACTAGTAATACAGTAGTTGTAATAGTAATTGTAATGGTAGTTGTCAAGAAGAGTTGAATTAACGGAGTTGAATGTTTGTCGTCATGTGCCGGCAAATTTGTTGTTGTCACCACAATAGAAAGAAGCAAGACTGCAGTAAGTGTGTGTGTGTGTATGTGTGTGAAGCAAAAAAAATTCCAATACAATGGCAATTCTTTCACTTGATATTCTCTTCGGGAAAAACTTTCATCATCATGATCATTCTCACTATATTTTTCTTGTGTATATTTTCGTGTCCATGATGGTGGAAACAATCAACATCCATACACCACACACACACACACACACACAACACAGTCACTTGGATGGCTGGTTGATGGCAAAATGCTCCGCTTGCTTACCTGATATTTTAAGCAATTCGATTTACCATATTCAATTCCAATGAGTTTGTTTATCTCTCTTTCCACCGCATGCCTTTCTTGCCACTATGATCATCGTAAATACCACCATTTTTTTCCAATGTCAAAACGATGTATTTACTCATTTTCTCAATCAGAAGCTGGTTCTTTTATTCCATCTCTTTGTGAGAATGAATGTTACCGCTTCATATTCAAAAAAAAATATCAATCTTTTGGCTAACTCTTTCTTTACCCAATATTCGCCATAAAGTATCTATACTTTTCCCTCTTTATCTATCTATCTTTCCCTTTCTGATAATGTAATTTATTTTTCCCATCCCGAAAAACTCTCCCTTAAAAATTTTGTAATCTTTCTTACTCTTTCTTATACTTTTATATACACACACATCTTTCGAACCATCTCAATTCCCGCCCTTCACTTTTCCCATCGTTCTTATATACATTTGAACACACCATATACACTTCTTTTCATCTTCACTCTCTCTCTCTATCTCTTTCTCTTTCATTGCCTTTCTCTTATTACTTCATCGAATGCACTGGAATAACCTTTCCTCCTTTTTCTACCTCCTTATTTTACCAAAATTTCTCTTCCACTTTTGCCAGGATAGAGAGAGAGAACCCCGCGAGCTACTTAGGCTGCCATAATGATCATCATCCGATAGAATTCAATGGGCATGTATATATGTATTCATATCATGGGGTTCCAGTCACTTCTCCTTTTTTTATGGGTATTATTACATATACATGTACATAGTCAAGTGTGTGTATGTTGAGACTCACTCGCGCTTCACTTACTAATGTCATTGATAGCACCGGTAGTGTAAGATGCTCAATTCTTTTTCTCTATTTTCGATCAAGTTGCCAATTAACATTGTGATCACCTTAAGATGGTCAAACTTTTGAGAATATTCTATTAAGAAGGAGAAAAAATATCGCATGGCTGCACTACTTAATACACTTTTTCCTCCTTTTGCCGGTCACCAAAACAGAGAGAGGAAGATAATTCTCTCATGTTTGCATCCTCACTTCAGACACGGGTGCATCTTCGCGAAGCTCCCTTTTCCTATGGTTGAGGAACCTTTGTGCACCAATGACCCAGCCGACCAGTGACCAGTGTGTTGAGAGTAGCAATCAACCGGTGAAAATGACATCCTTCTGAGCAACCTGTCTTTACCAACTCAGTTTTCAACCATTACGATTGATTGTCATCACAGATAAGGGCGAGTAACTTATACATATACATAATGGATTTCCCCAAGAAAAGAGAGTCCTAAAAGAGAGAGGGGCATAAAGATGGACCATTCTTTAGAGGGCTTCTCTCTCTCTCTTCTCACTTCGGCTGTCCGATCCTCTTGAATCGTCTTCTTTTTCCACTTTATTCCACCTCCTTCAACTTGAAGTGCTTCTTCTTCTTCTTCTTCTTTTTTCATCTTACCTTTCCTTACCTTACCTTACCTCCTCACTGACTGCTGTCGTCCAGTAGAAAATTGCACATGTCCACAATCTTGAATATTACAAGCAATTAATTCTTCTTCCTCTTTTTTTCCTCCATCTTCTTGTCACTTTTGAACTAGATTGAAAAATTAGAGAGAAAGAAAGAGAAAGAGAGAAGAATTTCGTGAGCTAAGTTGTCAGAATAGTGATAAGAAAGAGAGATGAAATAAACATCTTCACTTGATGTCCAAGAGAGAGAAGAAAACTTTTCTTAGTTAACTCTTACAGATTCATGCAATCACAATTAGTGATAGTAGTGGTTAATGGTAGTGATGGTAGTAGAAGAAGTAGAAGCTTACAAGCTAGTAAGAAGTATGTGTGTTTTTGAAATTTTTCTTTCCAAATTATTATCTGACCATTCAAAGTGTGCATGCATATATGATTCTCAAAGGATGAACATCGTTCTTGTTTCCCTTTTGCCCCTCAAAGAGCAATGATGATGATAATAATACAGGTAAATGGGACATGATAATTGGAATCATGGCATACGAATATATGAAATGCTATATTTATATTTATGGAAGTCCATTTATTTGTCCACATATTAAATCGTTTACCAAATATTTTTCACTCACATCCATTGCACACATCCAAAAGATGCTCTCTCTACCACTCTTTTGCTCTTACACACATGTGTATACCCCAGTCACTATCATCATCATTTTTACACTCCATCTTGCTCTAATTTATAACCAGGCATATGCGATGAAAAGTAGTAGACACCACTCTCTCTCACTAACTTTTTATCCATCATCTTCATCATCTTTTACTCACTCAAAATTTCTCATCAACCTGATCTATTGCAGATGCCTACATCTTTTTGCTCCTCTTTGCTCACCATTTTCCCATCTTCATCGTTCACATCTCACCATGTGTTTGTATGTGTATATATGCTAACATGTATTCATGTATAAACTCTTTTTTTCGACCTCCTTCTTCCACTTCTTGATTGTCATCTCACCTAATTTACATGTGCTCAAAGTTTCCAGTCTTGCCAAAAGTAAGTGGGAGAGAGAAAGAGAGAAAAAAAATGTGCTCACTATCTTGGTTGAATCAAAATGAGTGACTGGAAAGAGAGAGAGAGAGAGAGAGCAAAGAATGTACACATGAAAAGGAACCAGTATCATGTAATCGGACCATCAAGTAATGGTCAACAGTGGATAAGGTTATCAACAATTCTCACTCCTTCCTAATTTACTCTTATCATACTGAACACATATTTCAAAAAATTAAGGTATATGGGGACAGCATCTTTTCATCACCAGAGACAGATGAAGAGAGAGAGAGAGAGAGAGAGAGAGAGAGAGAGAGAGAGAGAGAGAGAGAGAGAGAGAGAGA
>QZCP01000670.1:0-11445 GCA_003956705.1 Brevipalpus yothersi | reverse complement strand
AATTCAGCCATCATGGCTTTAAGATTAATTAATTTTCCAATCAACTCATCATGAGTCGCTGCTGTCAATCATATTTGAACATGCTCGTCCGATCGTGGCTCACTGCTGGAGCTCCCGATCGTCACCATAAAAGGGCCGTCACGGCCATAGGGGGTTACCTTTTTTTACATGATTATAATTATCTTGTCATCACATATGTATGTGCTCATCTACTGATGGATGATTATCATCATATCTTGTAATTGTATTAGTGACCATTATAGCCACTCATTAATATTACCTATGTAAACCCCATTAATTGTAATAAATCCCATTGTACCCCCTCCTGAACTACGTGAGGTGTTCGTGTGCGGAGATACCGTCCCTTTAGGTTAGATCGCCTTCGGCCCTCGGGATCGCCCCCGTTAGGGTCGAGAAGCCCGGAATCGAGCTCTTTACGAGCTTCGACTTAGGTCGGATTGTTTAGAGCTTGGTTTCGCCCATCAAATGGTGGAGATGCCGAGTATCTCCAACCACCAACACCCAAAGTTTCTTTGTTTGTGTTTTCCCGCACCGGTCATCATACCGGTAGCCATCTTGCCATTGTGTTAGCATGCTCTTCCAAGTGAAGACAGATGGGCTCAAAAAGCCCATCATGGACTACAGTGTGTTTCAGTGGTTTGTGACTCCTTTTTTGACTGTGAGTGAAGCAGTGCCAAGACGTGGCCCTGGTCGCCCGTCGAATGCCCAACGTGCGCTTGAACGACAAGCCGCTCAGGCCGCACAACAACAACAACAGCAACCTGAGGTCGAGTTAGAACATCGAGTTTCTCGAGAGCTTGACGCTCAGGAAGACAGGTTAGTACCCAATGTGTCTCAAGAACCTGATAATATTGCTGCTGATGGCAACATCAATGCTGGTGAGTTAGAACTTCGTGAAAGTCGAGAGCTCCACCAGCATCATGCTGATGAGTTAGAACTTCGGCAAAACCGAGAGCTCAGCCAGTCCGTAGCCCATGAGTTAGAACATCGTGTAGCACGAGAGCTCATGTTGGAGGATGGTGAGTTAGAACATCGGAACCGAGAGCTCATACAGCCTGATGCTGGAGAGTTAGAACTTCGATCAGAGCGAGAGCTTAGTCAGCAACAAGCTGAAGGGTTAGAACTTCGTGTATCACGAGAGCCTTCTCAGCCTGACGCTGCAAGATTAGAACTTCGTGTAGCACGAGAGTCTTGCATGCCAAATTCAGTAAGACAAGATAGTCATGTTTGTCAAGACATATTTCCCAATGAGAATGAAAGGTTAGAACTTCGTATGCCACGAGAGCCTTTCCACCAAGCTGGTGGGTTAGAACATCGGATCTTCCGAGAGCCCAGCCAGCATAATGCTGCAGAGTTAGAACTTCGGAATTTCCGAGAGCTCAGTCAGCGTAATGCTGCAAGATTAGAACTTCGTGTACCACGAGAGTCTTGCATGCCCAATTCATTGAGACAAGACAGTCGCCTTCAACCAGAGATTTTCCCGAGTGAGAGTGAAAGGTTAGAACTTCGTCCAGTGCGAGAGCCTTTCCACCATGCTGGTGGGTCAGAAAATCGGATCTTCCGAGAGCCCATCCAGCATAATGCTGTTGAGTTAGAACATCGGAATTTCCGAGAGCTCGATCAGCATAACGCTGAGAGGTTAGAACATCGTGTCTCACGAGAGCCCCTCAATCAGAATAATTCCAACAGAATTGATAGTCGCTTCTTATGCGATTCATACCATCGTACCCATGACGGGTTAGAACATCGTGTTTCACGAGAACCCGCCTTTCCAAATAGCGATCTCAATCTCAACTTATGTGAGAGAGAGATTCAACAGTTGAGAGATATGCTGAGAGATAGTGAAGCCACAATTAGGCCCCATGTCAGTGCCAGTGCCAACGCAGCCAGTGCCTTTTCTCATGTTCCTTCCGGAAACACCGGAAATGATAGTGTCAGCCAGAATTTTGCCACCAGATTAGGCAACCTAACTCCTGATAGTGTTACCCAGCTTTTAGATCTGCATGGTGTCCGTAATAGACTACCACCAAATCTGGCAGTCAATAGATTAAAGTCAATAGTGAATACCATGGCGGCGTTACACGGCCTGCCAATAGATATTAGCCAGTTAACGATGCACGATCTTAGAACTTTATCTTCCCCTGCATGGATTCGATTCCTAAGACGGAAAGGATTATGTGAAGAAGAGATCTTTGCCCTTGTCAGCCAATACGGCTTAACAACTGATGGTGACATTAGGTCCCTCAGTATCCCAGAAGTGGATGCACTAAATCTGAAGATGATTTCAAAAAATAAACTCTTACTTTGCCGGCATAAACTCCTTGAAGAGCGAAGGAGAGCCAGAGATACCAATTCCAGCATTTCATCCCACTCAGGGCATGAAGATACTGATAACCGTTTTCAACGGTCAGTTTCACCTTCTGTTAGTGAACCTCAGGATCACGGTTCAATTCAAACCGTTGATCGGGATGCTATTCGTCGTTACCAACGAGAGTCTAACATAATTAGAAATAGTTTGCCCCATTCCTCTTCTCATACAAGAGATAGAGATGATTTCCAGTCTCAACCGCCATTAAGGCGGGAGAATCCTCTACATACAATAAGTAGAAGTGCGCCAGTAACTGGACATGAAATAGCCCTTCGAGATTTTTCTCCAGAAAGAAGAGAAGATATCCATAATCCCATATTGTATAGAATCAGGTTAGACCCTGTTCGAGACAATAATTATTTTCAATGGGTGAATAATGCCAAGTGGCACTTGTCAACTCATCCCATTACGGATGAGGAAAAGATCATTTTATTGCGAAGATTCTCAACCGGCGATGCGCGTGATGCGATCGTCCAGGTTGATAAAATGAATATAAGAACATTCAATGAGTATGTGGATCAGGTGCAGCGTCAACTGACCACGACACCCAAGTTTTACCTCCTCGAAAATGAGATCAAGGAGATGAGGTACCATTTGGATGAAGATCCAATGGAATTCCGAAGGAAGCTAGTTGATAAGCTAAAACAGCGTAAGCAGTCTGATGAGATCGATCAGGATCTCCTCCTTTTCATGATGAAGGAGAAGATCCCTCATGATATATGGAAGGATGCCCAGAAGAAAGGTGCATATTTGACAGTCGAAGAGTTACTCAGCGTGATGGTCCACCATCATGGTGAGTACCTTCGCGAGAGATCTCATAGGAGAAAAGATCAACCGGTTCGTCATGAAGGTCGATATGTGAGAAGAGACAATCGCCAAGACAACCGATATGCTCAAGGTAAGACTAATGATATGCGAAAATACACGCAAGCGCCACGCTTGCCACGAGCCAACAGAGATACTGATGTTTGTTATGGGTGCGGAGAAAAAGGGCATATAAAGCCACACTGCCCCAAAAATCCCACTCTTCCGCCATCTTCTAGAACCAGTGATTCTGTCCCTGTATCAAGCCAAGTTGTCCCTTTCGATCCAAAAGTTACAATTAATCCACCCAAAGTTAGTTGGAAGACATCATACGTAATTACTCAGGTGGGTGATCAACCCAATTTTCAGCATCGCAGGAAGCGATTGCCTATTGATAGTAAGGCCGAAGTTAAACAGCTAAGACAAGCCGTCTGTTCCCGAAGTCAGCCCACAGTCAAAGCTCATGAAGAGCTTGACTGTCTTCATTTTGTGAGTGATTCCAATTTGTTCATTGAAGAGAATCCCTTTGAGGTTGCCGAAAAGCCAAGCAACCATAGTGAAATCGAAGTAATGTATAAGAAGCTTCGGAAAATTAATAGTGTGACCCCAAAAGAATTTCCTACAGCAGAAGTCCGCATTTACTCCAATGCTGGAGATATGCGCGTGTTCGCATCATGTGACTCGTGCTCTCATATTTCGATCATAGATGCTGATCTTTGCCAAAAATTAAGTTGGACACCGATTGGTGGAATAACTTCCATCATGGGCCTAGAAGGAAGAGGCATTAAATCCCTTGGATCCGTTTTTGTATTGACCCGAATTGGTGAGTGTCCCGAAGGAATTTCTCATGAATTATTTGTTTTGAGAGATTTCAAGCCCAAGTTGCTGCTGGGTTGTCAGTTAATGTCAATATTTGAAACTGACATACATCTACGCACAACTGGACATGAAGTCCGTTGTGCTGGTAGACCCAATCAACCCTTGACCATTGATATGCGTTTATGCGATGAAGTTGAGTTACGGAAACTTTCCAGCCCCAACAACACCAACACTGCTGATGAGTGTTTGGATCTTGACTCAGCCAAAGAGTTTGACACTGATAGTCACTCTTCTTCTGATGATGATAAACTTGTGACCGACACATCAAGTGCCGAGTCAACAAGTGATAGTTCTGATACTTATGAAGATTTTGTTTGTCTCCTAAATGAGTTCCTACCTCCATGTGAGGTCGATGAAGTCCTCGAACTGGATCCTCCAGGAGAAGATCCCTGGCCAGTTGTTTTCAATAGACAGATTAGTCGCGATCTCAATCCCGAACAGAGAGAGTTAGTTCTTCAGTTACTCCTGCAAAAGCATGAGGCTTTTGCCAGGAGTTCCTCAGAATTAGGATATATTCCATGGCCCAAATGTAATATCAAAATAGACATCGGAGATGAATCCGTGCCATATGAGAAGCCTTACCCCTGCTCTGCAGCCAAACGATTAGCGTTTGATTCCACCTGCAAAGAGTTAGAGAACGCAGGAATAATTTCAGAGACGGTAGCTCCTGGTGGCTCACCTGCTCTGTTAGTTTCGAAACCTGATGGATCATATCGACTTGTAGTCGATTACAGGGAACTGAACAAACGCATTAAGCGTAAACAGTATCCCATGCCTAGAACCGATGATTATCTTACAGCCCTGAATGGCAAGAAGTTCTTTGCCACCCTAGACCTACTTCATGGTTTCTATCAGTTAGAACTTCCTCCCGAGGAGAGACCAAAAACGGTCTTCCTCACTCCGAACAAGAAGTACCAGTATAATAGGTTACCGATGGGACTAGTTGATGCCCCATTCTACTTCCAGTACATAGTCAATTCCATGTTAGGTGAGTTACAGTATAACACTTGCCTCGGTTACTTCGACGACATATGTGTATTTGGAGACACATTCGAAGAGTTCTTAACGAACCTTCGAGATGTGCTCGATCGCCTGATATCTTGGGGATTCAAGATAAAAGTGACCAAGACAAACTTCGGCTCTCAAGAATTCGAGTTTCTTGGACACATCGCATCAGGCGAAGGTATTCGTCCAAACCCGAAAAAGGTCGAGCAATTGTTGGCCTTACCTGCTCCTCGTAATGTCAAAGAGCTGCAAAGTCTCTTAGGACTCACCAACTATTTTTCTCGGTATATTCCTGAATATTCAAAGATCGTAGAACCTCTCTACCGATTAGTAAGAAAAGAGAGAAAATTCTCAATAGATCGTAATGATCTAAAGATCATTGACCAACTCAAGCAAGCATTAGCTGATGATTGCATGCTTGTGCATTTTGATAGTTCGAGAAAGACCCGACTTGCATGTGATGCCTCGCATTACGCGACTGGTGGTGTCCTGACCCAATTCTATGATGAATATGATGCATGGAGACCAGTGTTTTACTTTGGACAGAAGCTCAAACAGTATCAGATCAACTATACTGTGAGCGAGAAAGAGTGTCTCGCCATCGTGATTGGTATCGAAAAGTGTAGGCAGTATCTGGAAGGGATCGAATTTGAGATCCTCACAGATCATCATGCCTTGTGCCAGCTTACAAAGGCCAAATTTAAGAATGGTAGAATCGAGCGGTGGGCCATCATGCTTTCCGCCTTCCGATTCTCAGTAGTGTTTCAAGATGGTAAAAATCACCCCGCAGACTGTCTCAGTCGGAATCCAAATGAGTGGACTCATCGCAACGGTGAGTTACCCGAAGTCTCTTGTAAAGATGAATATTTCGAGGTCTATTATACTCCTACTTATGAGGAAGTAGATGACCAATTGGAATCTGGTCAGCTCCGTAATGGAGCCCTCGCCTTCAGTTTTGATCGTATTGACAACGATGATCATGATAAATTTAAGAATCGCCAACATGCCGTGAAAGAGTACCTCAGAATCATCAAGATTCTGAGGGCCCAAAGACCGAAGAATGATTTCAAAAAATTGTCCAAAAAGTTCATCTTGTGTGATGATCTCTTATATCAAAGACCAACGGAAAAACGTATGTATTATCGTCTCCTGATCGACGATGTTTCTCTCAAAGAATTGTTTGCCGGAGAGCACTGTGATTCTCTTGGTGGACATTTCGGTTTTGAGAAGGTTTATCATAACCTCTCACGAAAATATGATTGTCCTGGACTTGTTGATAAGGTAAAGCTCATGACGGCTTCATGCCTCAAGTGCGTTACCGGAAAAGCCGCAACTCGTTCCGAGTTTATTAGACAACTTAAGCCCATAGGTAAGATGCCCATGCAAATCGTTGAACTCGATGCAATGGGTCCAGTGAAAATGTCTCAGCGCCAGAATCAGTATATTTTGGTCCTAGTTGACTCTCTCACACGTCACGTGTGGGCCAGAGCCGTAAGAAATCAGAGAGCAGCCAATGTAATCAAATTCCTTGATGAAACTTTTCAATTGTTCGGTTACCCTGAGGTCATTCAAACCGATCAGGGCCGAAATTTTGTAAGTGAAGAAGTTGAGTCGTATTTAGAACGCCATAGGGTGAGACATAACGTCTCGACCCCTTACCATCCACAATCACAAGGAATAGTAGAACGTACCAACTATACATTAGGTCAACAGCTTCGAGTAATTATGCAAGGCAAACTTCAGAGTAAATGGGATGATTATCTCTCCCCTGCCGTATTCTCAATTAATAACTCTGTTAATAAGAGTACTGGTTTCACGCCATCGAAACTCATGTTTGGACATGACCTGAAGAAGCCTATTGATAATAGTTTCCCCACCGTGGACGATCATGATGATGTCCAAAAGCTTAGACAGCTAGCCCATGAAAGATTAATGAAGATGCAAATTGCCTATGTGGAGAAGAGCCAAGATTTTGAAAGCTCGTTTCGAGCCGGAGCGATTGTGTTCGTAAAGAACCACCAGCTCCATGATAAAGGTAAAAAATTTGCGAGACGGTATAAAGGACCACATCTCGTCCTACACCGTGATGGTGCAGTGTTGAAGCTGCTTAACATCGCCAAAAATAAGCAACATTCTGCCAATGTTGCCCAGTGCAAACTGTATCATGGTATTTTGACACCGGCCATGGTAAGAGCCGTGAATGAACACTCATTAGTTGCATCAAGCAACGATGAGGTCCCTGGTGAACTGTTTACTGATCAGTCCAATGATCAACAACGAGTTGATCCAATTAGTGTTAACAAAAATGTAACTTTTGGTGAGCCTGAGTCAGTCTCAGCCTCATCAAGAGGCGAGATTAGTTTGACCAATAATGATAATTGGGTGCACGAGATCAGTCATCAAGCTCAAGAGAATGAGTTTGTTGCTGATCATAACGATCGCCAGCTCATCTCTCCGATATCTGATGATCGGGAGAGAGAGAATGATAATGTTAATCAGTTTGATACTTCAGCCAATGCCAATGCCAATTCTGGTAGTGCTCAATTAGGAAGTGCCAATTATGGACAACCATTAGCCGCATCACGCGGATCAATTGGTAGGAAGAAACGGAGAAAAAATCTAACCGTTAGCTTCTCTGAACCGAATATTTCAGTTGTTGCCACTGATGGTAGACATTCAACCAGTTCAAATTCCATTGCAAGGGATGGCAATGACTGCCATGACGGCATGTCTGATGAACCGATTGCTCAGCGCGTAAAAAGGCGCTCAAACCGAGAGTATCGCATTCCTACGCCTTTTCTTTATAATTTTTATATCGAAAATCCCGATAGTAACGGATCCGATAGATCGATCATAACGATCGAAGAAGCTACTAGAGCCATGGATCTCTCACTTCAAGTTGAGATCCCGTCGAGTCAAGTCGCATTTAGTGCTGACCCTTTCTCTGCTTTTGTTCTCAATTGGTTTAATTGTTCTTCACAATTAAGTTCCAGTTTAGCTGCTCTCCAAACAGTTAGTGTTCAAGATAGTGTTTGTGTCCCTCGAATAAATCAAGAATTTGATAAATTAATTATCAAATTAATTGAGGTCCACCATGAAGGTGTGACACTCAGTGGCCATCTTAATTCCTTTGTTCCTCTTGTTGAGTCATCTTCAGTGGAAGACAAGAGCTCATTAAGAGCCTTGCTTCCCCAGTGTAGTGGACATAAACTGTCGAAAAGTGACATCAAAGAAGTTCTTCGAAATATTGAAGACTTCTATACCTTCAACGGATTACCCCCTTCGGTGATAGATCGTTTCTTCGATATTCAGCCAATGGCCACCGGTGGAGATTCACCACCCAGCCAACTCTCGAGTCACCATTATGGGACTCAGGCAGGTAGGTCATTAACATTTTTCGAAGTGATTCGCCTCAAGTTACGATTCACATCGGTGCAAAGTGCTGCGGTCTACCTATTTGAGCCATTCAGTTTTCATGGCTTTCGCGGTGACCAAGTTGTGTCAGTGAACTTTTTCAGGCACGAACTGATGTTTGCCTGTGAGCTGTGTGAACACATTGTCAGAGGCCTTCACGGCTGCATGACATGTGAAGCCAAGTATTGCACCCAATGTCTAGACTATTTAAGAAAAATGGTCCCTCGATTGCGACCAGTTATTGGTGCAAACGGAACCGGTGACTTCATATGTGTTAGTCACAATTGCATTAGTCAGCGTCTACTCGGGATTGAAGGAAATGTTTCACCCGGATTTCAAATGATCTACGATAATGCATCATTTCGATGCTCACACACCATGTGTAACGCTGAACTTTCTTATGTTGACTATGAGAGTCATATCGCGTCATGCGATCGCGGTAACATCGATAACTCTCCTGATTTCATAATGTGTTTGATAAGGCATCAGAATGCTCAATTGCGTGAAGCAATTGCTGCCTTCCGGCCAGAGCAACATCAAGAGCCTGGTCCTTCTGGTATTGTGTCTCCAATGAGACTTAACTCAACCATGTCCATGTCACCCTCAGGTAGAAGAGTTATGCTTACTCCTGGGTTTGAGAGGTTAGTTCCTCCAACACATCATCTCGAGCCCATGAATGAATCAAGGGCCTCCGAATCACAGGTCTGTTTACCACATGTAGTGAATGAATTCGGGAGAGAAAGGTCCCGAAGTCCATCACGAGCCAATCGGCCAGCTTCTCGTAATGAGAGCCGAGTCAGTCATCGCCCCGCTGATAGGGAACAAATTGCCGTACCCTTCGGCCCCGATAATGAGTATTTAGCCATAGTGCCAAGAGGACGTGTCATGCCACCCAATCCTGTGGAAGAACAACCACAGAATCGTCCTCAGGATGTTGAACAAGTAGGAGCCCAACAAGCTCCTGATGAGCGCGAGCCAGATTGGCCCGAAGAGTTTGAAAGAGGATGGCCTGAGGTTAATAATAATCAGCCACCTCAGCCTGTCCATCAAGAACGGCCACATCGAAGATTCCGACGCAGAGGTGGACGGAATCATAATAGAAATTTGGAACGAGTTCAGTTACCCGAATGGCACATAAGGTTGCCCATTCGTGAACAGATGAGTCCACATGAAGTGGACGAACTAGTAGAGTTCTTCAGAAGAATGCATCTTAACAGTAATTTCACCGGTCATGAAGACGGTCTCTATCGTAGAGATAGCCGTATGGAACAGCGAATTCAGAGTTGGAATTCGAGAGCTTCTGTCGCTCGCCCCACTTTTCCCGGGTGGCAGGAGACAGTGATCGAGCGTAATGCTGATCACACTTTCCCCGTGAATAGTATTCTTTCCTTCCACTGTGAACTGGCCAGTGTTGCCACCACCAACTACCCACGAGGGGTAGCCAGAGCCTTATGGATCTCAGTTGTCCGTTCCAATCTGGACACTGTATTTGAGACCTTCATTCGCTATCCACAGGCCGATATCCGAAACATGTATTCAAGGTATCATGGCCTCAATTGGGAAGATGTCCGTTATGGACTTCCACTTGCTCATGTTCAGCGACAAGTATGTGAATACTTTGCCGCTGCCCGCTTCATAGTAGCGGCTGATCCTGAGAATCAGCTTCGTACACTTGGGTTCTCAAGAGAGCAACTCCAAGTTCTACAACCCAAGCTGAGGGATGTGAACTCCTTCTATTCGCCTCGGGCAGACCGAACTCGGTTTGGTTTCCGATTCCTAGCCCATCTTGTCACCGGCGGATCGGTATACTTTCCACTACCTCATCCGCCCACTTATTCGGCTCAGATAGCCATCAAGCTATTCTTTCTATGCCGAGAGCAGATCTCCCAACCACCATCAACGTGGACAGCCAATTGCTGGGTGTCTCGACTTTTACGGGAGCATTGCTCATCAGGCCGCATATGGCCAGAGAACTTATTTCTCACCTGCCCATTCAGCCGATTCGGCAATGTTCCATCATGGAACGATTATGATTATGCAAATGCTGAAGCCTGGAGAGAGCATTATCCAACTCTTCAGGATGAACCATCCGACGAACCCAATGATGCCGAGCCGATGCAACTTGACGCTGCTGCCAATCCGAACGATAATGGTAGTACACCACTCCACCAACCAGTTGTGGAGCCCGAACAGTCGACCGTTTCAAGTCCAAAAGTCGCTCATGAGGAGGACCAAGTTGGACCCGTATCAAGTGATACTCCATCCATCGACTCCACCAGTCAAGTCTTACCTGAAGCTTCTGAGCCAGTCAATGAAGACCACCCAACTGTCAACGTCTCTGTGGATCCCAATAATATTGTAATAATCATCACTGATCCACAGGAAGAAGCTCAGCTTAACGCTGCTGGACATGAATCTGATGATGCTCCAGCCAGCGAAAGTATTATCAGCGAATTAATGCGTGAGGCACAGCTCATGACTGATGAAGAGCTGGTACAAGAGTTATCTCACTTCTCTAGTGAGGGTAGAGGTAATTCACTCATGGAATCTCGAGACCAAGTCTATACGCCTCACGTCGTCGAGTCAAGCCAACCAAGTGGCTCGACTCATCCTGATACTGATGCCAGTGCCGATGGACACCCAAGTGTGGAGACACGTCCTTCTCAGGACGAAGAGATGGCTAGTCCAACTCATGGATCCCCTCCATCGGTACCCACCTCATCATCACGAGATGGTGAGCACCAAGTCGAAAGTCAACCTTTGGTTGGACAAGAATCACCCTCAAGTGCAGTGGATGCCACCTCATCAACCATGGATCTTCCGGACGGAGGTGGATTGCCAAAAAGTGCTCCTTAAAGCCATTCAAGCTGCCTTGGGATCAAGCCATCGAGAACGGTCTTGGTCAACTGGGGGGGTGTGATAGCGGAATCTTGTGTTCTCACTGTCCCGCCCCC
>QZCP01000669.1:0-11452 GCA_003956705.1 Brevipalpus yothersi | reverse complement strand
AGAGAGAGAGAGAGAGAGAGAGAGAGAGAGAGAGAGAGAGAGAGAGAGAGAGAGAGAGAGAGAGAGAGAGAGAGAGAGAGAGAGGTGGACTAGAACGTTAACTAAAACGGGGAGGCTGTGAAGATGAATCGTGATTCTCTCTATTCTCTCAAGTTTTCATAAGAGAGTTTACAAGTTACAGCTAGTTTTGAATGTATTCCCTGTGTTCGTGTTCTTCTCGTTTCTCCACCTATTCCCTTTTTTTCTACTTTTATCTCTTCAGCGTATACAAGTATATACATGTGTGTATACATGTATGATCGGCAATTTTTCGATGAAGCTTAAATTATATAACTATATTTTACCTTCCAAACATCCGATAGATGATGATACTGATGACGATGATGATTGCAATAACTTGTTTGAATGAATGTTGATCATCTTTTGAGATCTAACAAATTATCGCTTCCAACAGGATACATTAGAACTTTATTTCACCATATATACCTTCTAAGTGGGCGGAAACTATCATTGAGCTCAACTCAATTCTCTCAACTGGCAAGAAAGGAAGAGAGAGTGAGAGAGAGAGAAGAGGAGGAGATATAGTCAAGAGAGAGAGAGAGAGAGAGAGAGAGAGCGTAAAAGGTTCAATCTGGGAAGAGAAAATATTCTGACAGAATATCACTAATCTGAATGTTACCAAAACAACATGCCTACTAGAACAGCAAGTGAATAGCATTAACAAGATGCTTACTTGCTCTCTCTCTCTCTCTTCCTTTGATGATCCATTATTTGTGAAGATTCAAAATAACTGGGCATCTAAATCGATTAGGTAGTTAGCATTTAGCACCATCGAGATCTGCTCGGAGAGGAAGTCATCATGCAACAACAACAGGGGCCACGCTCATCAAGTCAATAGTTAGTAGGAGTTGTTCAATTGGAACGCTTGCACAGAATGGGCCACACGACTTGGTGCATGTGTCCACAATTTGGAATTGATTAGAATGAAAATACTGTGGCCTGGACTTTTAAACTGGAATGCCTCTTTTTCTATCCAAATTTTGCTCACAATTGGTGGGCAACAAGCACTTGTATGTGTGCGTATGTGAGTGAGTGTGTTCATATGTCCCAGAGTGGCCATTAATCTCACTAGTTAATCTGGTCTGCCTTGTGATCACTGATCACCATGGAGTGCTCAGTTTATCGGCCTAATTGATAATTGGTTACAACAATCCATTCATCCATCGATTGGTGTAGATAAATTTCATCTTCCCCACACAATGTCCAAACGTCTGGACACGCGGGCCTTTTATCAAGCCTTTTCCTATGGAGGGCCGAAAAGTGACACATATAAAGATGAATGGACACATTCAAACAGAATGGCATACCACTGGGGGGGGGGGAGGAAGAGGTTGAGGATCAGTTCCAGAGGTGGTCATATATTGTGGCCCTTTGAATTATGGCCATGAAAACGGAGCCTGATAGACTTGTTCCTCTCAATTTGATCAAATTTAAGTGTTCATCCCATGAACTCTACCTAGTCTGTGGAAATGATCAGACCCATGTATGATGATGGTTTATTGCTAATAAGCCCAAAATAATGGCTCCTTTCTACAGTGAATCGAAAATTTTTGTCCATAGTTTAGTTTGAATCTGCTTGCGTTTTCCTGTGAAAAGTAATTAATCGATTGGTCTCGCAAAAAAGTTTAGTCAAGTACAACACACACATAGGTACACGTACACATATTGTAGACTATGTAAAGAGGCTATCATATAAGTCAACTTGACTTCTGATATAATGCGCATTCATTAATGGTCCATCTCAATAGTCCTCTTGGGAATGTGATCATTTAGTGAACAGTCACCAGAGAGAATGGAAGAGAAAAAGAAAATGGATGAATGAATGAATGAAAGGAGCATACAGAAGGAACCAGAATGGTTTGACGCTTGCCTGAACTTCGATTGGTGATGCTAACCAACGGATGGGCCTAAGAAGAAATATTTGCCCAAAAAGCGAAAGTCTCTCTCTCTCTCTCTCTCTCTCTCTCTCTCTCTCTCTCTCTCTCTCTCTCTCTCTCTCTCTCTCTCTCTCTCTCTTCTAGGTTAGGTTTTATTTGATTCTTACAAGAAAAACAGCAGTAGATAGCTGTTATGTAGTAGTAGTAGTAGTGGTTTGCTCTGGTCAACATCCTGATTCTTCCTTGAGACTCTCAAAGTGGATTGTTAAATTTTTGATGACTTGATTTATAGCCACTTTGTCAAAATTGGTTTTGAGCTGTTTCAATTTGCTTGAGATGCTTGTTTCTTGCTTACTTTCCTCTCTCTCCTCTCTTCTCTCGGAAAAAGCTTCTCCAGCTTCCTCATCTTTTTCTTCGCTACTCTCTCTCTCTCTCTCTCTCTCTCTCTCTCTCTCTCTCTCTCTCTCTCTCTCTCTCTCTCTTCCTCTCTGTCCACGAGTCTTCAACCACGAACATCGAGTAAAGTGTGAAGTATCTCTCCACTAAATTCAGTATAATCATCACCCTCATTCCAATCATTGGAACAGCTTTCCAATTATGAATTCACTGTATAGCCATACTCTTCATCAGATAGATAGAAGAAGCTAGCCATTTAGCTGTATTACATGATGTGGAAAAGGGGGAGAGAAGGAGAGAGAGAGAGAGAGCTTTAATATGGAACTTTTATGGGGATATAACCCATCAGACTTTTAAGAGGAATCTTTTCCACTGATGAGAGATCACTTCATGCTCATCAGGTATCACTAACAAATTGCACAAGATAGGGACCTTTCACTTGCCTTCATCTGGATGCTTCCACTTGATTGCATGATGAAAGGTGCTGTATTCATCAGATAGATTTTTTCCACTACCATCACTATGTATCTATCCTCTCTCATAAATCGGAATGAAAAGTTAATATTTTATCTCTCAAAGGTGAGAGCCTTTAAAATCAGTCATGTTTCGATGAGAAACTTTGCTCTCCACTCGGGACAACATAAGCAATTAGAAGTTAATTTTTCCAATTTTTGTGAGTTGTTAGGAATACATTTGCATACAAAATTTTTATCGATTGTAGAAAGATTTGTGTCTGAGATTCTTCACTTCTTTTCTTCAATCCAGTGAGAAGCTTCTTTTGATAATAACATCTTAAATAGCAGAATACACAAAATTTTACATCTTTATTGGTCAATTAAATTGAAAGCCATTCAAATCGATTTTATTCACTTGTAAAAGAAGTGTTCACGATAAAATCCCATGTTAAATGATACTACTGACAATACTTAATTCATCTAGCATGTTTATCAGGCATTTAAAAGCGACTTTTTGTACTCATTGGTTTTGAGAAAGGTTTCACAATATACTAGAATCTAAAGTGGAGAACAAGATTCACCAAAACAAAGTGAACCCATAAAAATTGCAGAAGTTGCGATAAACAATTGAGGAATGTTCAATAAGTAGAATTTTTCGAGATCATTCTTGAAGTAAAAATTTATATGTAGACGCAAAAAATAAATCCAACCAGAGGCTATCTCAAGAAACTGGATTCCTTTCAGATTTCTCTTCCTTGTCTATGGACAATATTTTGCAACACTGATTTTCCCGCTTTTTCGCTTCTTAATCATTGCAATCAAATTGTTTTTCTTCAACCATCATAATCATCAGCTGTCTCCCCTTGCATATTATTCACTCATGTTATACACACACACACATATACACACTCCAGAACACATTATATAAGTGAACACTATATGATCATGGACTTTGTGGCTTTCATCTCTTATGCCATCATCACCGCAATTCAATGATGCATGCTCAAATTTTTGCTCTTCTCTTCTCTCTCTCTCTCTCTCGCTATTTCATTCATTCTAGCTGTTTTATGGCTCTCGCCTCCTCATTGGAGCGTGTCTAAAACACTCCAAAGTAAAGTTTGGAAGAGAGAGAGAGAGAGAGAGAGAGAGAGAGAGAGAGAGAGAGAGAGAGAGAGAGAGAGAGAGCTTTGATCATGGGTACGTGAGATGAAAGAATCTTTATCAGGTTAGTGAAAAGCAAATTTGGGTGAATTACTGATGAGACTAATCAAAAAATTGAGCCTGTTACATCTCACACCATACAACCATCAAGGTTCAGCTTACTTTTCACAGAGAGAAAAAGATTCTGATCAAAAGAGAAGGAGAATGGGAGAGAGAGTTTGGAATTTCTCATCTTCTACCAAGATCCAAGTTAACCATGGACATAACACCCAAAAATCATCAACTAGGGAACCTACTTTCTCCTTTCATCCTTTCACACACATCTTCATCCTTTGCCATTCTCTTTCTCCTCTTTTTCTCAAAAGCCTATGGTTTACTTGTCTCAATCATCTTAAGTAAATCTTAAGTAAATGCAAGTTGTTAGCACCACTTCAATTCATGCCCAATCCTTGCTTTCCTATTCTCCTCTCTTTTCCTCTGCCTATCTGGTGCCCATGAGCATTGTAAATATCGGTGAACCTCGCTTATTTTTTGAGTGTGATTCTCAGCGACAAGATATAAAGATGGAGATAGTGAATTGAGATTATATCGACAAGTACACCACAAATATACAGCTCTTTTCTGAATGATTGATACGAACAGACTCCCGATTTCGATAAGAACTATCATGAGCTCATTCAAAACTGGTCAAACAATAGATATGGAATGGAAACAGATAAAGAACATATACATAAGACACTAGGTCTGATTCATATTTTGTTCATTTTCATACCTAATCTATCGTTTTATCATGATTCAAGGGAGCTCATGATAGTTCTGATCGAAATCAGGAGTCTGTTTGTATCAATCATTTAGAAAATAGCTGTATCACCTAACCAGTAGACATTCTTTTTCTCCTGAAAACGTTCAATATTCATATTCTGTATTCAAAAAATGACAGCAAAAGAAAAGATAAACACCTGCTCCTTGGTCCACCCACTTTTGTCTATTTTATCTACATGTACATGTATATGCAAGCAACTACATACAACTGTAGAGATCTGATTGATGCCATTGCCTTACTGAATCTGGAGACAGTCCACATAGTCCAGCCATGAAATCAGAATGCACTTTGGTTTGGGATAAAAGCAGATTGGTATATAGAAAGAGAGAGAGAGAAAATTTCACTCATGACCATTTTCAGATTAAAATGATACTATTGGAAAAAGACTATTGAAGAATACCATTCCACTATAGTAGCGTGAAATTGGCTGTATTATCAAACACTTTTGATATAAATCATTTAAGATTTTCTCTCTCTCTCTCTTTCATTCGTGAGACTTCTGCTTTTTCTCTTCCAATCGGATAACATGATATATCATGTTTACTTGTGTGTGCATGTGTGTGGCTTGAAATGCTTGAACTCTTCTCGATATCACACTTCGTAACAGGAAAAAATCAATTTTTTCCTCTTCAAATTTTAACTTGTCCTCTCTCTCTCTCTCTCTCTCTCTCTCTCTCTCTCTCTCTCTCTCTCTTCTACTATCCATGTCTCGATCATATCAAATTTCTCTGATAACAGTAACACATTTGAGCTGAATTTTGATGAGGTTTTCATGATTTTTTCTCACTTTTTCTCTCAAATTAGCCACTTTAAATTTTTTGGGGGCAAAAAGCTAAAATTTTCTTCTGATTTCCAAAATTCTGGCCGTATATGAGCCCAATTCTATCATCACATTCATCGCAAAAAGAAGTCTTGATCTTCTCCTGTTGGATGAAGAAAATTAGATGGTGAGAGAGAGAGAGAGTTTCCATTTCAACATGATGTGATAGAATCGGGATGAGGATAATAAGTACCCGCATCAATTGAGTGGTCATATCAAAATTACCTTCGATACAATTCTACCAATTTGTATGCCTTGATATGGCCTCAAGGTGTATAGTCTTATACAGCTAACCACTAGTTTCAATCAAATCATCATCTTATTTTGCTATAGCATCTTTTATCTTTCTCCTCACACTTTTTTGGCAAATAAAATACTATCAAATGTCGCTTCATCTCTCTCTCTCTCTCTCTCTCTCTCTCTCTCTCTCTCTCTCTCTCTCTCTCTCTCTCTCTCTTTGTCTAATCACTAAAAGAGAGAGAGAAGAAGAAGAAGAAGAAAATTTTTACTCCAAAATTTTTTCTCACTTCACGACCCATCGTTACCATTCCAATATCTTCAGATAGAAGGTATCTCTCTCTCTCTCTCTCACTCTTGGCCCTCGCAAATCATTTGATATTAGCCTAAGTGACGGTGATTCTCTCTAAATGACTCGTTACACTATCCACTATGCTTGAGTGAAGTGAAAAATTAGTGGATGAGTTAGCCTTGTTGAAATGATAAAGTGAAGCGCAACAACTTAGATAATCGACAAGCCCGAAAGAGAGAGAGAGAGAGAGAGAGAGAGAGAGAGAGAGAGAGAAAAGTTCAATGAATATATATGTGTACATGGTGTGCATGTGTATGTATCTGTATCTTTTTTTCTTCCACTAAATTGAATTGCTGAAAATTAGTGGCAACTTAGTGGGCAAGCAAAAACCTGTGAAAAGTTTGCCCTCCATAATCTGATCTTTTGAACATCGCCCCGGGCCAGAAGAGAGAGAGAGAGAAAGAGAAGATGGCCATTCTATGTGCCACCATGTTAGTTGCCGAAATTCCGTTTGACGAAAATGAGCGTAAGGAACGCATGGAAGAAGAGATGATGAGAAAAAGAAAAAGTAAATAACAGGTTCAAAAAGGTATCTTATTTTGATTAAGCATTTCTCATCGATCGAGTCTATCGTGTGTTCATGAGAGAGGAACTTTCACTGAGCCCCGAGAAAAAAAAATTGTAAATTCTTTTTTGGTTTTTCTGGACAGCAAGTTTCAAATTAAACAGCTTAAACCACTGGCTAATCATGTCAAAATCTCAATGAAAGTACATCAAAAGCAACTGATTTCTCGGTGATTATTCATGAAGTGGCCTCTTTATCAATACAGATATTTCGGTAGCCACTTTTGGCTTACCGCGCTGTCAGTATATGGATATTAGCTGAGTCCATTAACGATTTTTGGTGTGAAATTTGGCGATAAATTCAACACCATGTGTGCATCAGGCATCAGCTCATCTACAGAATGTAGATGATGCACTCTAAGTTATGGAAGTTTTTTTTCTTTTTCTTGAAGAGAAGAGAAAAAGAAAATCAATACATAACACACATGTGTACATTTTGGACAGTTTGTGAGAGATTCGAATCAAATTTAATGTTAATAATTCAAAAGTTCAATACATGATCCCATGATAAAATGATGATGATCGTGGAGTGATGGGAATACGATGAATGCAAGAGAAAGTAAAGGAGAGAGAGAGAGTTTGATTACGTTTTGGAATTTTGAAAGGGGAAAAAATAGTTGAGACAATGTTGGAAAGGCTATCGTGAGAAGACTAGTTCCTTAATTAACACATTTGTTTCATATTTTATCATCTCAATTCTTCTTTGCAAGGCTCTGATTGACCTAATTTTGCAATTGTATTAATACTGGAGCATGAGTGTGTGAGAAGAGAGAGATAGATACAGAAAACAAATGGTTGAAATGAGCTCTCTCAAATGTTCAACATTCATATCGATATTTGGAGAGTTATCAAACCGAAAAAGCTTCCATTTTCACCGTCAATATGAAAATATTTGAAATAGTTGGAATGTTGGCGAAAAATTGGAAGAATTTCGAGAGAAGTGGAAAACGAGGAATCAGAGGAAGAATATGATCAGCTGATCATGAGAAAGATTCAGGAAGGAGAGAACCATGAAGAATCGAATTCTTTTACTTATAAAATGAATGAATGAACAAGTGAAGGAAAGGAAGGAAGAGAAATGATATTCACCTTATCTTCGATGAACTCGAAGAAGTGAGAAAAAGAGAGAGAGGAAAAGAAAAAAAATTATCTGAATGATGATGAAAATCTTTCATCATCAACCTATTGGTGAAACAATCTGTCCAGCCGTGGATAGATAATGATCAGGTGATTCATGGTGATGATGATGGCCCGAAGTTAGCATGGTGAGAGGATGATTACCAACCAACGGATGTCCTGGTCTTGGTGACCATGGTTGCAATTTTTGTAATGCATTCAAGGGTAAACTGGACAAATGATAAGATGGTGATCCATTGTTTTTACCTGGATGACCGGCATCATGGGCCATCAATGCAGCTTCCAATGGTATACCTTTAATTGTAGCACCCAATGATCGAGGTAAGCCTGGATTGGCTCCTAAATTGAGCATAATACGAGTTGCTTGCTGTCGTTCTGCTTCTTGCTCTTCCGCAGTTTGTCGCCTGAAATGATACATGAATAGAGAATTTCGAAAAAATGAAATAAAAGTGTGGAAATAGTTTTTCTAATTCAAATTAGATGCTGATGCAATAATGTATTCTTTCCTTGGTATATCAAGAAACATGACTTTGCTCTTCGTTCTTCCTCTATATAGGACACAGAAGGTGTACATTAGAATTTTAAACAAAAGATGAATACACACTGAAACATCTCTTCTCTTGTTAATCATCATCACAATTTGAGCTTGATTCTCATGCTGAGCTCTTGAAAATTGTGAATGAAATTTAAGTTGATTGTACTGTCAAACAGTCTCTTGAGTAAGCGTTAACACGTGTGTGTGTGAGTGTGTAATGATGGGAGACAAATGTATGAATGGTGGAAGTAATTCTCCATGGAATGTGATTATTATTGTCCTCGCTTGCATGCAATAGTCATCATTCTCACTAGAGTATGGAAAAAGTGTGACTAAAATGATGGGAAGCTTTGTGTGTCAACTATTATATTTTTCCAATTCTTCAGGGTATTCTTCATGGATACGCGTTCTCGCATCACCATAAGTCTGCATACTATGCAGTCATACAGAAGCTCTCTCACTTTTTGACAAAAAATTTCTCTCTCTCTCTCTCTCTTCTTCAATCTATTTGATCCAGTGAATAGTAATACTTGAAGTCGATGAGTGTGTCAAGTGAGAATATGATTATCTTACAGCTTTCAGGATGATCGAAGCTTGCTATACTCATGAGACTACTATAAATGTATGAAATGCTCTTCTTTTCTCAACGAAAACATGTGAGGTGAAGAATATTCTTCAGAATGGAAGAAGTATACAGGTACACACAGAGTGGATTGTGAGCCTTCTTCTTATTCTTCATGGTAAGATTGTATGTGTGATGCTTCAGGTGATTGTTGATAATTAAAATCGACTTGCTTGAACTTATATCGCCTAGAAACCCATTTGATTATACTATACAAACACACACCTTCATGAAGTGATCTTCGTGTTTTTTTCTTTCACATACAAATTTTCTTGATCATGCTTAAGCTATCAAATGACCACTTGCTATCACATTTAATTTCTTTTTCTCTCTTTTTATTGATATTTAAGTGATTTGTAATGTGAACATACACAAAAAAGTGTGCGTATGTGTATGTGAGTATGTGTGTGGTTACTTAATTTTTTTCCATGCTAATGTATGGCCCACAATTGCACCTAACATTAATATAAGTGTTGTATGCTAGATAATAAGTGACTGATGAATCGTGTGTGTTCACTTGCTCAAAAGTAAACATTTATGTGTGATAAAGTGCCTTTCTGACTTGCTCAATATGAGCTCATTTAGCTTCAAAAATCTGGTTTCTTTCCATAAACTTAATCGACATTATGATATCATCAGTATACAAGGAGGAGAGAGAACATTCTCTCTCTTCCCATCTTACTATCTTGTTAGAGAAGTGAGTGAGAGAGATAGATAGTAGATGATTATGATTGGATGAAGATGCTTGAGATGAAAACAAGAGAGAGAGAGAGAAGTACAGGATTAATTTTGATCAACCTTCTTCTGGAGAGTACTCAATTCGGGTAATATTTTAAGAGGAGGGCTTAAGAAGAATGTAACATTTAAAATCTAATGGCATCTTCTTTCAACAACAAATTAGCGATGAATTGCTCTGATATGTTTTTGAAAAAATGTTAAAAGAAGGACAGTACTCTTTGCTCATCAACCGATTACAGAAGAAGGAGTAAAATTTGATTCCTTTTTTGCTCTTTTACAACGATCAAAGTAGAATATGAGGTCATAAAAATGGAGGTGCTTTATGACTTTTTCTTTCTCTTTATCTCATTTAAAAAATTGAAACTATATCTCCAATTAAAGCCTTATCATCGAACGATTAGTTGCTGTAGGGGAGGGGGCTAGAAATATCTCATCAAAACATCGTACTGAAAGGGTCAAACTATAAAAAACCATTCGATTAGTGGGTATAATATTTCTACTTAATTCACACAAGATTGATATAAAAGAGATTAAATATAGAACAAGCTACCAAAGAGAGAGAAAGAGAGAAAAGAGTTGATAGATAATGTGTATAAGATAGATATATCATCAATCAGAAATGATTCAGACTGATTCCCTAAATACGATTTTTTTATACGAACTGTGTTTTGGTTCATTTTCTATACTCGTTATGATTTCAATCAGAGCATAAATTGAAGGTTGATGATTATACGTTAGGAAAAAAGCAATAAATATGTTATGTATTCTCACCTCCATTTTGTGCGACGATTTTGGAACCACGTTTTGACTTGAGCATCGGTCATTTTCAATTGTTTGGCAAGATTAGCTCTCTCAGCTGATGCGAGATACTTTTGTTTGGTGAATCGTTTTTCCAATTCATTAATTTGTAATCGAGTGAATGATGTTCGAGGCTTCTTTCGCTTCGGTGGTGTCCTATTCTGATATGGATGGCCTATTCGACGTGATGGCAAAGGTGGAAGTCCATGGTGGCTTAGAGGTGAGTTTACTGGAAGGGATGAGGTGAGATATTGGAAAATAGGAAGAGAGAAGATGAATAAATTAGAATAGGAATTCAGCAGTATAAAGAAAAAATTTTACAGTAATCATCATTTATAATTACGCAACACTATCAGATCACTTGGAAATATATCATTACATCATGTTAAATACATGTATATTTACCTATACATGTATTTTGAGTTTTTGATGATGATCAGCCTACACTGATGATGTGAATATGTTTACACACACATACATCTGTATATGCAAGAAGAAAAAAGTAAACTACAAAATAATTTCCGAAATGGATATAATCATCATCATTTGTTGACATCATATCGATGACAGAGATTTGCATTCCCAAATAGTATGCATATACATGTATATATATACACACACACAGAGTGTAATTTGTTTGCATCCATTAAGACATGGGTTGGAACCAGAAAAACATACAGACTCATTCATTCAGATAAATGGTTAATAATGTTTCTCTCTTTCTCTTCATTCATACCTCATGAGAGGTGTATCAATTGGTAGAGCATCAGAGTATATCATTCTTGCATATTTGAACAAAGAGGGCTGATTATACTACAAACTCTCTCTCTCTCTCTCTCTCTCTCTCTCTCTCTCTCTCTCTCTCTCTCTCTCTCTC
>QZCP01000668.1:197995-213140 GCA_003956705.1 Brevipalpus yothersi | reverse complement strand
AGAGAGAGAGAGAGAGAGATGGTCAGTGAGGGTCACGATAAAAGAGAGAGAGAGAAAGAGAAGTGGTTTTGAGAGGAAGAGCATAAAGAATAGATTGGAATAAGATGAGAATCGAAGTGGTCGATCAGATCAGAATGAATGGATGAATGGATGTCATTTAGACACAAGAAAATATTCAGCTTATTGACCAATCGTTCTCAGTCCATTCGTAGTAGTAGTAGTTGTAGTAGGCGTTTGTTTGACCAGTCCAAAGTCTCTTTCTCAAGTACATATTCTCATGATCAGATGATGAAGAGGAAGATGCAGAAGAATGACTTTTCTCGTCTTTCTTAGCCATTATCTTCTGTAGACATGCTGACACAAACACTGTAACTGACTTCATTCCGGATTGTGATTCCGAAGATTTTGATTATATTGAGTATCGCCAAAGTAGGCCCCACTTCTCTTGGTGGCTTCACTGGACATGGAATATCAATGAGTTGAGAATAGGGTTTTCAGGATCAGAATGAAGTGGTGATCATAGGGGCGTTTGGGTGATGTGAATGTATATGTACCTGGTGAGACCTAATGATGGCTTCTCTAGTGTGGATTCTGATTGTTTTTTGATCGTGCAAAAAAAGAGGATAGACTTGACCTCTTCCGTGAGCTTGTCCGATTTGGTTGTCTTGGAGAGATGGATTAAATAGTTTGATAAATTGATGTTGATTTTTAAGATAAATATTCAGAATGGAAACTACAATTGTAATCACAAAGCCATCATGAGTTTGATGGGTTACCGGGAAGTGTTATCAAATGGGGTTTGAAATAAAATTAGGGTGAAAATCATTACATAATCAGTGTAAATCACAATCGAAAATATGTTATTCCAAAAAAATTAGCAATAATAGTGGCAACAGAGTACTGTCAGATTTGTTAAATCAATCGAATTTTTTTTCTATCAAATCAAAAATTTATCTTCAAACACTAAAATAATTCGATTTGATGGTGCCTATAATTTGACGATCAAAAGTCTTCAATAGGATTCCTGATGAAGTTATTTTGAACACTTTCGCAACCTTTCTCATCTCATGATCACTTTGAAACAAACTATCTGAATTAATTGACTTCCTCAAAAAAATTGAGTATTTTTTGTGTTTATTTTATTTGATTTCTGCTCACGAAATCCTTCTCAACTTAAGATGATCAGTTTTTTTCTTGACCTTCGTTAATAATTTTTTTACTTTCAATATTTTTTGAATATCTAATTTGATTTCAACATTTCGAGACGTTTTCCTTTTCTTCTTTTTTTACTATATAGCTAGCAAAAAAAAGAATTATCGTTCAAAGTGAGCAATTGAATAGGCATTTGAATTGGAATTCAAATAAATGTGTATCAAATCAGAGCGTGAAAGATTATGCATTTTGGAACATTTAGCTACTTCCAGGATGAAAGGATTCCATTCAAAAATATTTTTCATGCTCAAGTCGTGTCCAATATTTGAATGGAAGTTGTCATGAATTGTTGCATTAACAGTTCAGATTATATCCATTGATATGTATCCTCTGAATTCAAAATAAGCTGGGCGTTGGGAAGCCCTGACATATTTGTTTTTTTATCAGAATTTATTAGTTCGATTGGTCAGAGTATCAAGTTTTTGGGGAGAAGAAAATCATTTAGTTGAGAAAATAGTGTAAATAGTAACTCTTTTACAACTTTCATCATTAGAATTTTATTACATCGAAATACAGCCTCATGAAGATAGGAAATTACTCATTTCCCGCTGAGAGCATCCTTTGAAGATGATGAAAGATAACGGCCCATCACAACAACCTTGATGAGGTGTTGAAATACTGGTGAGGAAGTGAATAACTGAATTATTGTCCGATTAATTGTGACCACTTCCATGATATAGCTAAGTGAAGCGTTCTGATCATGAATCATTATGACCATTCGTGAAAAACGAAAAAGATCTGAGAAGAAGAAGATGAAGGGACCAATCATCCTAACGTTATCATCTTAGTTGAGGAAGAAAAATGGAAGAGAGAATGAAAAGGACCAAAAAGTCCCGAAAACAGCATGTACTCTGGCAATCGATCAAGTTGCTCAAAATTTTCGAACACAACCTAAATCAATTGGATGTATAAATATTTAGGCCAAATATATGCAAAGGAATTCAATATTTTTCTTTTACTCAGACATGGAATTTATCTTTCCATATTCATTCATAAGCTATTTGAGGGTCAAAAAGTATGAAGTGTATCTCATTTTTGATTAGGTTGAATTTTGACTCGGAATGTAAAAGAAAAAATGATCTTGAGCATCTACATCAACTGTCGGTATGATTATTGAGAAAAATTTCACTCAAAACGGGAAATACTAGATTTATTCACACACATATACAGATGAAAGGTTATTTTCTACAATATATATGGTGTCAATGAGAGTCAAAAAATGGTCCAATTATGCACTAAGAATCAGCCAAAAAAAGAAAACGTTGCTTACACCCAATGGAATTCAGCTGGAATCTCATCTTTCTTCTTATCAAAATGATTTTTATGATCTTCTCATTCGTCGCTCTTGTTTCTTTTCTCTTTTTATTTTTCATCGTCTCAGTTCTTGATCATCTTTCTTTTTTCCCCTCTCTCCATCGCATGCTTATTCGCTTGCTTGCTTGTTTAATCAGCCTAATTGTTGTGAAATGGATTGAATGTTCCCGGCAATTATGCTCCACTATGATGCTCCAACCCGTGAATCGTAAGCTCACCAAAGTGAATGGCGATGATAAAACGGCTTGGGACTGGCCCAATGATTGTCCTAAACTAGTTTCCGACACTCCACTGACCTGAAGAAAGATAGAGAGAGAAGATGAAAGGAGCATCTTTATTCATTCGCTTGATTATCAAGTACATATTCAGATACCTCATCTCTTTTATAAATATATGTATCTCTCTCTCTCTCTCTCTCTCTCTCTCTCTCTCTCTCTCTCTCTCTCTCTCACCTCCTCATCACCGAAACGAGGAGAAAAAAGGAAGGACCTAAGGCTGGCCGTAATGGCTTTTACTCATCTCATTGTTACACTTTATGAAGATGAGCAAGCTTACACACTCGATCCTTTCCATACCTCATCACCCAGGTCATCGGTTAGGCATTTTGATGATCAATTTCTATTTACATATACATACTTTTTTCCTCCGCTTCATTCGGAGAAAGATCTACCCTTTCCTTCTCACGAAACGTCTCTCTCCATCTTCTTTTCTCTTTTTATTCCTCCAACATCCAAGAGACTTGAGTAACGTTTCAATGACCACAAATGTTCTCCAAGCACTATATCCTATAGTTGAATAGGGGCTTTTACCATCCTCTAGTCATGGATCTGATTGATTTATGGATTGGAATGCCGGCATGCGGCAAAAAGTGTTGGGAGAATCATTGAAATATATTCTCTGAAGAATGTGAATACTCCCATCAAAGGGTGGAATAAGGTTTCAGCATTGCGCTACAGTAACTAGTGATGGAATATGATGGAAGAGTTTATGACAAAGTTACTCTGGTGATTTGAAAAAATTGTTGAGAAAAAAAGGAATTAAGCGAAATGAATAAAAGATCTTGAATGAGGTTTGATTTCTTTTTCAGCAATCAGAAAATGATCATCTCACTTTTTTCCCAGGTTTTGACAAAAACTTTGAGTGCTTTGAATGGGTGAATCGAATGATTTTATTCGATCAAGAATTGAGAATGATCAAGATATAATGAGCAGTTTCAGTCTTGTTCCACAATGATTCCCACTTGAAAGATAATCAAAATTTAGGATGAAAAAATTCACATCTCTAAAGCCACCCTGAAGGATGATAGCGGTCAAAAATGTTCAATTTCCCTCGCAAATTCTGTCACATTTGGATTGACGAATGATTGCAGAGAGGATGATATTTCTTGATTGTGATAAATTTACTTTTTTCATCGTTCGAAAAAAAGTTTTATTCGATTTTTATGATGAGAAAGTTTCATATTGATTGGAAAAAAATATCCAGAATGATTTTGTGTGTGAGTGTTAGAAGGTTGAAATTCGAGATTCCTTAAAAATGCTGGCCGATAATGATGGCTATGAGAGGTCTGATTGAGGCCACTTATTTTGCTCACTACCTATCAGTATAGAATCAAATTGTATTGATTTGAAGAGGCTAATAATGCATTCATTAGACATCAAAGCATGATTCGAGGCCCCCAAAGTGTAAGAAGTAAAAACTTGGTGTCCTGAGAGAAATCACTGATCACATAAATATATATGTATGTATATGTTCCTGTATAATCAAAAAACAGGGCAAACTGAACTGTTAGCCATCGAATGGACTTGATTTCATTTAGCCCCTTGAGGTGAAAGCGTTTTGCTGGCCAGCCATGTTACCGTATTGACGCTTGTGGAGCTGATTCAAACAAATTCATTTGAATTTGGTTGGAAAAAGAAATCAAGTGAAAATTTGTAGTATTGCGAAGAAAAGAGAAGAACGCGTCAACATTAAGCCATGATTACTCATTGATCTCATAAGGGTAAAGCGAAATCTTTTTTTAAATGATGAAAAAAAGTTTAAAATAAGTTTACCCTTGAGCAATTCAAATTTACACCAGGCTACTTTGCACTGAATGTGAAAAACTTTGAATATATATACCATTTAGATATCACATGTAGTCGAATTAAAGGGAGCTTTGCGGTAGACATAAGCCCACAGTATCAGTCCAGTAATATGCTGATCACGGATCGAGCAGGACCAATATACCGTTATGAGAGAGAAAAATGATTTCTTTGACTCCCACCGCTTGTGAAGATGTCATATATCGTACCTACACGTGTGGAGAGGCTTACATCACTCGTTCGGTGGCATATCGAAAATGATAATCACTCAGAACATCAATCAAAAGGAAAGCTGCCCGCAATGTTTTGCACTTGTATGAATTTGTAAAGTGTGAATATGATTTTTAAGATGAGCTCATGCCATTCACTTTACGCTTGAAATTCTCGAATACTGTCAGGATCAACTTTTTTTTCGACGATTTTCCAAGATTTCTAGGGTCAAGTGATGAGAAAAAAATGAACATTTGACAACCTTTGTCCACTAGTGGGCTCCCGGATATATTTATTGACTTTTTTATTTGCAAAAACTTTTATTTAATTTTCATTTTGACGAATTCATCATTCTTCCACTCCATTTAACTGGCAATAAATTCAAATATAATTCGAAACATGTGAATAATCTGCCTCTCTCATATTCTGGAAGGCTTAGTTTTTACTTGATCTTCTGGTTGCATGAGCCTTCCTAATCATGCTTGAAGGCTCTCAAAAAGTGGCTAGCTAGCAGGCACGAATGAAGTCATTCCGAAAATGAAGCCCACGAAATAGTAGAACAATTTGGTGAAATGAAGCGTCAGAGAAAGAAAGAAAGAGAAAGAAAGAGAGAGAAGTGACAAGGAAGAGGCTTCAATCCGAATGATCTTCCGAAAGTGATCAAGCGAACTTGACCACGAATTACATGCCTGCCGGTGCCCCATTCCTGTCGGTCGTCAGGTCATCAGTGGAACGCTGGAAGCTGCTTAATTAATTGTGACTAATGATAATCAAAAGATGCGGGATAAAATAGGGAGAGAGAGAGAAGATTTTATTTCGAGCGTCTTGAGAACGGAAAGAAGAAGAAGAAGATGAAATGCACAAAGTAGTGAGTAGTGATTGAGGCTACTTTTGGTCAAACACGCTTGTTGATGAATGTCGCTGAGAAAACGGTACTTGTTCTTGACGAGTTTTGGACGTGAGAAAAAATATTCAAATACTTGTTGTTATATATGACTTGCATAGTCATACAATGATGGATGGCTTTATTCAAATTTTAAATCTATTTCACTTTTCCGCACACATATTTTGATGGGCACACACAATCATAATCATCGAAATGCCGAAGAGAGAGAGAGGCATTCGAATCAAGTCCATACAAACAGGCGATACCATCAGATGATCTCGTGCGAATCGGCAGGGAATTAATAGAATTGCTGGCCCATCAAGTTGCCAATGAATGAGTGGAATATATGCAAATCAGGCTAATGAACAGGATAAGGATGTGGAGGATGAATAAAAAGAAGAGTATGAGAAAACGGAAAAAGGACCAAAATTGATGGTGAGCATCATTATCATTCGTAAAGAATTGAGTGGAGTTTGGGGTGGTTTTTTATATACCTCACTGACATATAGTCATTAAGGCATTCCTAAGATTTTCTTTTTCCATTTTGCTTTCTAGAACATCCAATTCATGTAATGTTTCAATTTTCTGGGCTGCTCAAGCTGAGGGTATTCATGTATCTTCTCTCTTTTCATCATGAAAGAGAAAGATAGATAGATGGAAGAAGAAAGAAAGAAGAAAGAAGAGAGAGAGAGAGAGAATGAAGAAGAGAAAATTCTCTTCCCAGCCGATATGCGAATAAATGATGACAATGATCTGTGTTGCTCCACCAGATTGCAAAAGATTTTGTTCATTAAGCATTATTTGAATAACGGATCGATTCTCTTCCCCTTTCCCAATTTATATCTTTCAATTGATCGGCACTCATTCAAAGAGAGCTGATAAGCGATCTGTGAAATTAATTGCAAATAATTTTACATTTTAAGAAGAGAAAGAAGAGGATCTCATTGATATCAGACATTTACTCAGTTCTCCATCTTTCGCAATCAAATTATTGCGTATATTTTCTATTCAAATTTCCATCCGATATCACGAATAAATTTATCTGAAATTTGTTTTATTATTTTTCTCTTATTTAGCGCCAGTTTTTCAGGACATTCAGTGAAAGATACCACCTCAACGATTATGGGCACAATAGCCATGAAATGGTTGCTCATTTTCACGATTATCCTAGTCAAGGTGAGAAAGAGGTCTTCCATTTGGGACCAAGTCTAATGTGGGCCAATTTTATTGTAGAATGATTGAACCTTCCGAAATATTAATATTTACTCCATTCATTCATTCAGACGATATCTGGAAAAGAAATCGATAGCAAAACTGATCTTCTTCAAGAGGAAAGTTCTGATTTGATGGCTGAACACCGATCAGCCAGAGATCAGGAAACATCGCTAGGACGAAAAGAACGAAATGATATAAGCAATGAAGTATGGCCTGGAGGTCGCTCTGATGTTCCACAAATTAAGAATATAAATGTTAAATGTGAAAAGAATCACATGAAAGTCAACATAGAATTCGATAGACCATTCTATGGAATCATATTCAGCAAGGGTCATTACAATGATGGGAAATGTGTTCACCTGCCAGCAGGATCTGGCCATTTGGTTTCCAATTTTGATATTTTCCTCGGTGCCTGTGGTATGACCAGTAGTGATCAAGTGATACCTAATGGACAACAAGGGGCAGGATTGTTCATTGAGAATACTTTGGTCATCCAATATGATCCCCAAGTACAGGAAATTTGGGATCAAGCCCGACGATTGAGGTGTACATGGTACGATTTTTACGAAAAATCAGTCTCATTTCGACCATTTAATGTGGATATGATGGATGCTGTGACTGCAAACTTTTTGGGCGACAATATCCAGTGTTGGATGCAAATTCAAGCTGGCAAGGGTCCATGGGCAAGCGAAGTAACTGGAATAGTTAAGATTGGTCAAACGATGACTATGGTGTTGGCCATTAAGGACGATGAGAACAAGTTCGATATGTTAGTTCGAAATTGTGTAGCTCATGATGGAAAAAATCAACCTATTCAATTGATTGATGATAGTGGATGTGTTCAAAGACCGAAAATTATATCAAAATTTCAGAAAGTTAAAAATTTCGGAGCATCGGCTACAGTTGTTTCGTACGCCTACTTTCAAGCCTTCAAATTTCCCGATTCAATGAATGTACACTTCCAATGTGTAATACAAGTGTGTCGATACGAGTGTCCAGAGCCCAAGTGTCCATCGAACGCTGGTGGATTAACACCACCGGAAGATAATGCACCGATAATTCCACGAGAACCATCAGCTGCACTTCCACCGAAAAGTCCACAACAACAGCAAGAAGAATCTCGAATAGCTTTGGATCGTCGATTACCAGTGGCCATTGATCCCAGTAAAGTAACCATAATCAAATTTCCAGCTGGATCAAATACAGGCAGTTATTTTGCAAAGGCAACTTCCAATATGTTCATGAAACGTCAATCTGATTCCACCAACACTGGTGCCTCAGTTCACACCGGAAGTTCATCACATTATGGATCAAGTAATCGAACGAGTATATTATCTGTTGGCGGGAAACCAAGACACCTTGTGACTCGTGAAAAGCGTCAAGCAGCAAGTAGTAGTAATTTGGTGCCAGCAAGTTATACTGATATTAAGACGGGCAAAATAATTCATGTGGTTGCACCGGGTGATGTTGAATTTAATTTAGCGGGCACGAGTGAGGAGAGTAGATCATTGTCCAGTATAGCCGATGAATACACTCAAAATTTGTTGTGTATGTCCACTGCGAACTTTTTGGCATCATTGGTCACCATTTTAACAGTACTCTGTATTAGTACCATAATTGCTGTGTTTTTTTATCTTCGTGTTCGCACATTAAGCCAAAACATTGAGCCCAAACGAAATTCTGATATGAAATGTCACCAACTGCCATCGCCTCCATTGTCTACATATCTTTTTCCTAATTAAGTAAAAATTATTTTCCGCACTTCTCGATTCTAAAATATTATAATTATATTATTATTATGATTAAAATTATTACATATACGAAAAAATGAGGTCATTTCGACACTCCATAATCGCTGTTGTTTTTTCACTAGAGGAATGATCCTGGATGAATCGAATACATCATTTACAATCGATGGAATTTTGAAATTCCGGAAATTGACAAGCTAGTCAACATTACATGATTTTTTAACCAAGTAATCTAGATACTGCATCAATAGAAACATCTGGTAAAGACTTTCTTTTTTTCTATTCATTTATCGAAGTTTTGTCGGGATTACAACACCTGCTACAACTACAGCAACAATATACTGTACATAGACAGAGACGATACGTGAAACTCGGCATCTCACAATAAAGTGGGATTTTTCCGACAATTAGTCAAGGAATCTGATCAGTTAAACCAGATGAATTAATCCTCAAATAGGAAGTTCATGGCTCCATCCATCCAAACCTGAATGACCAAAGTTTTGTGACGAAAAAATACTGAATCAGTAGCGTTCCTCACACCAGATATCGTCACCATACCAGCATCCAAAGGATGCCATCCATATCTGAGTCGATTCAAAGGATTCAGATTGGCCTAAAAAAATGTTTTGATTATCTTTCAATGATTGGTTAGATCTAATCATTTAACGAAAGTTCCGAGAGAAAGAGATAGTATTCTCTCTCTCTTTCTCTCTCTTAACCTTACCATATTGAATTTCTCAACATTACTGTGATCAACCAAACGTTATCAATTCACGTTCATCAAACACAGTGAAAATGTTAGCAATCAGCAGTTCCGTTTGATTGGCTGTCTGTATTAGGGAAAACACTATTCCACTTTGAATGTTTGATTTATTACTGCATAATTTACTGTTCATACAATCTATTACATGATTTAATCAACGTGAACACTTATTCTTTCCGTTTGTTATTGGGTTGTTTTGACAATTCTAATGGCTGATAGCCTGATTCCCTCACATTCATCAACTCCAGATCAATCAAATTATCGACAGTCTCCTCCGCCAGCATCCACATCAGATGGTCAGCCTACTGGGTAAGTGGTCCATTATGCTCAGAATTGGAATTCAATTGAGGTTAATCGGATGAATGTCCCATTAAATCATCTGGAATTTAGATTATTTTTGAAGCAATTTTTGAGAAGAAAAATATTCAGTTTTGACAGCGCGAATTTTAAACCCAACAAGCTTCATCAGCGTCCAGGTGATCTGAATTTATTTTGATAGGAAGATGCCAGTCATTTATCAGATACAATCTATGAATATTGAATATTGAGAATGAAATGATTATCCAAGTGATTATTGATAGGGCTATTCTTAGCAAAGATCTGAATCAAATTTGAAATCAAATCTAACATCACTCACATTCCTCTTTTCTAGGAGTCTCTCGGACATCCCACTGTCCCAGCAATCTACTCCTCTGGGAACTCCATTCAATGTTTCGAACGAAAACATAACCGAGGATTGTAGAGGCCTTGAAGATGACACTGGAAGTGACAAGCTTGTGTTTGATCTCCATATTATTGAGCAACAGTTTAACGATCGACTAAAAGTATCCGAAGAGGAAAACAATCAACTCATCCAGCAAATCAATCTTCTTAAGCAAAGACTATGTTCTCAAGAAGAGCAATTTAGTAAAACAGTTGAAGAAATTAAGGAGACATTTAGTCAAAAATTATCAAAATGCACCAAAGATCGAGATGCTGCACGCAAAGATTTGGAGTCAATGGTAGTTAAATATGCCAAAAGTGAGAAAGATGTGATATCAGTCAAAAAGTGTAAAGATGATGCGGAAAGAAGGGTAAGAGATTTGACGAAAGATAAGGAATCATTACAGAGTCGAGTCAAAAGCCTATCCTGTGATAAAGCTTCTCTCATCAAGTCACTCGATCAGAAAGTTTCCGAGAGTTTACTGTTACAACGAGAAAACGAGAAGTTGAAAGAAGAATTGAGAGAAAAAGAATCAAAATGGAGAAGCGCTCAGCAGTCCTTTGTCAACGAAGCAGAGGCCAATCAGATTTTACGCAAAAAACTTGAGGAAATCCAAGCTGAGCTCGAAAGTTCTAGGACCACGACTCAGGAAAGAAATTCTGACAATGAAGTTATGGAATCCTCCTCAAAGGTGGATGGCGAAGAATCCAAAACAGATGATATAAAATTAGAATTTAAGAATCTCAAAGAAAAGTTCTCCTCTCTGGAAGCAGAGAACCACTCTCTCACTCTCAAAATTCAGGCTCTTGAGCGTGAGAGACTGGATCATGAGGAGGTAGTATCCAAGTTGAAAGATTCTCTGAATAAGCTTAATGTCGATTACCTAGCCGCTTCAGTAAAATTAAAAGATATGGAAGAGCTGAAAGTTGCTCTCCAACGAGAGAAGGAGCTTCTGATGAGTACCAAAAGTGAAGTGGCCAGGATAACTGAACTCAATAGTGAGCTGAGTGCTGAAATGGAATCTTGTCGTCACAAAGAGGGAGAGCTTCTGGAATTCACCGAAAGATTGACCGCTAAATCTGTTCTCCTCCAATCGGAGCATAATGCTCTGGAAGAGAAGTGTTCTGTTCTATCTGACGAAACAAATAGGCTTCGTCGATTGAGCGAAGAGCTTGGACGTGAAAAAATAGAGCTGCAAGAACTTGTTAACAAGGAAAGAGAATCTCACAAGTTCGAGTTAACTCAAATGGCTCGCAAGATTGCTGAAAAGAATGAGCTTGTCAATAAGTTTAAAGTCAAAAAAGAAGAGCTCGAAAATGAGATGAAAGTTATGAAAAAGAAACACTTCAATAGCTTGAGAGAGCTCAACAAGGAACTTCTCTCAATGAAGAAGCACATGGAAATTTGTGAAAGTCGTGATAGCAAAGTGGAATGTAGTCAAGCTAGCTCAGAGACTGCAAGCAATTGCTCTCAGGGAAGTTCATCTTCACCGCATGCACCTACCTCGAACTCATCCAATAACCTCGTGAATGGTCAACAAGCAGAAAATCTTGCTATACCTCCTCCACCAGAGATTGATGTTATTCCAAATGTAGATAAACAAATGTTGATAAACAAAATATTCCGCCTTCAGAAAGCGATAGCCAAAAAGCAAGAGAAAATCGATTTTCTTGAAGAGCATAATCATCAATTATTGCAAGAGATGAAGAAGAAAACCAAATTAATACAGCATTATATCATGAGAGAAGAAGCTGGAGCTCTAACAACCAATAAAATGGATGAAAATAAGGTAATTTTTTCCCCCTTTTCCTACTAGTTTAGAACTCTCTCAATTAACATACTCTTTGTATTTGATATTTCAACAGAAAAAAGCTCGCTAATTCCCCTTACCTTATAATTTGTCCTCTCTGTTGTCCTCCTTGCTTTATGATTTTATCTGCCGTCCATCTCCTGTTTCACCTCATGTTTTCATTTTTCCTCATCAAATTTTATTTTGATAGAAACAATTATCTGACCATAAAACCGTCATGTCGTCCTTGTATAAGAGTAATCCTAATGATTCTGGTATGACTTTGACTCTGTCTTTGGAGATCAATAGAAGGTTACAAGCGGTGTTGGAAGACACAATCCTGAAAAATATTACACTAAAGGTAAACTAACTATATTGAACATGAACTAGAATATCGTTTTTCTGAATATTCTTCTTTATTTATTATAGGAGAACTTGGATACTCTTGGAGAGGAGATCGCTAGATTGATTAAACAAAAAGAGGACAGTCAATATAGAGAAAACTCACTTGATACTCTCCTGCATACTTGAAATCATTTTTTCGAATCGTGAAAAAATTGGATCATGAGCCCATCACAAACTTTATAGCATCCATGGTCACCCTTTTGACTGTATTCTGTAACATAATCACTGTGGTTTCTCATTTTCGTGTTCTCATATTGAGCAAAACCAGTGAGTCCAGTAGAAATTTTGGGTATGAAATGCCACCAACTGCCATCGCCTTCATTGTCTAAATATCTTTTTCATAATTGAGACATTATTTTCCACAGTTCTCGATTCTACAATATTATAGTTATATTATTATTATGATTAAAATTATTACTTATATGTGGATATGATTTAATGGAAAGAGAATCTTTTTTCTTTTTAACTTATTTCTCGAATTTTGAGAGCCAAAATTTTAGACGAGTTATGCAAGCTCAGTCTAAAGATGGCTAGAGAATTTGATTGAATTATTAATATTCATCAAGAGTGGACATCAAAATTCAGAAGCTTCAAAGTATCAGCCGATCAATCCTCAGATGATTAGAAAATCCTCAAGATTGATCGAATATATTACAATGAAAGCGATAAGGCTGAGTTCGAAACGATAACTCAGTCGAAATTGTGTGATTTTCTACTAGAAATATAAATTTGAATTCTCTCCATCAAACTCAATACCCGGAAAAGACCTCCTTCTCTATTTATCTGACAAGGAAGAGAGAAGCTCATGACTCTACTTTTCCAAGACGGATATAAGCTAAATTTTTGTCTGAATTATCATCCAACCAGAACGAGTTCTATTCTCATTTTCTGTAGCAAGAAAGTACTGAATCAGTACTGTTCTTCACACCAGATATCGTCACCATATCAGAACCCATATCTGACTTGTGAGTCGATTCAAGAGGAAAAAAAATTGGCCTAAGGAAAATGTTATGATTGTGTCCTTCGATCAGTGGTTACATCTAATCATCAAACATACGATAGTTCCGAGAGAGAAAGAGGAAGAAAATATTCACTCTTTCTTTCTCTAACACACCATATTGAATCTCACTCGACATGACCATGATCAAATGTTTTCAATTCATGTTCTTATAACACAGTGAAATTGTTAACAATACGAACACTAAATTGTCTACCTTACTCACATCGTGAAAATTGGATTCCTCAACCCATGATTGTGATTACTCAGAAAGTATAAGATTATTTTCCCACAGGATCAATAAGTTCCATTATTCATCAACTATTCCGTCATTGGTTGATAATTTAAAGAAAAATGCTATTCCACCATTATTGTTTGATTGGTTAATTGAACCTGCCTACTTCCACTGCTCATACATCTACCAAAGCATCATTTTCATATACTCGTACACACACATATTTTTCCAATTGTTTTTGGATTCATTTTGGCAACTCTAATGGCTGGTAGCTTCTTTACTTCTCATTCATCAACTCCTGGTCGATCAAATTATCGACAGTCGCCTCCACGAGCATCCACATCAAGGGGCCGGCCTAACATCAACAACAACATTCATAATAATAACCACAGTTCGGATTTTGAATTTCCATCATTCAATTTGCTCGCCGAAATAGGGCAAACTTTTTGTCGATCACCTCGTTTTTCTTCGACATTGTCAACGTGTAAGACGTTCTTTCAAAGCAAACCATTTAATACTACAAGACAATCCAATCAAAATACCACCACCAACAACACTAGTGCTAGTGGCTCTTCGTCCACGTCTTCTTCGACTGTGATGGTTGTATGTGATGGTTGTGGTACAAAATTTAGCTTCTTCAAACGAATGTTAAAGGTATGTTAATTGAATATACATCATATACACCCGCGAATATTGCTAGGGAGGAGAATTTGATTTGCACCGATTCTCAATCGATTAACACTTGGACCAGTTCATTTGTGTGGATGATAAATATTCAGCAGTGTGATGTTTACATCTATCTGTTTACTTTTATTGCGTTTTTCGTTTCATCATTTTTCCGTTTTCTCCGGGAAATTGTGCGTCTTAACTTATAAGAAATAGATAAGGTGATGATGATGAACATTGTCGAAAATTTTTTCAATCCATCTCTTTCTCTTTCTTACTGATCATTTCACTTTTTGACACCCATTTTGTGTTCTTGATTGTCCTCGATACTCGCTCCAAGTGTGACTGATTATGATTCATTTCCTATTCTCAGGAATGTTCCTTACTTTTTGAAGCTCCACATCGAGAGCTTTCTTCCGCCGATTGAATATTTTTGCTTTTCAGTTTGTAGCTTTTTTACTTACTCAAGTGATCACTCGATTGAATCACCTTTTCTCTGCAAAGGGGAGGGAAATTAATACTACTCGTTTTAATCTTTAAAAGTGTCATTTGATGATGGACTGTATCTTTTTTTGTCATCTTTCCACAGCGAACTTGTGCCAATTGTTCGATGGATTTTTGCAGCAATTGTTTTTCCAAAGAAAATCATCTTGGCGATGGCAGTAATCAAGCTCGTAACACTTGTCGAAGATGTACTGTCTTAAATATGCAGCCACTCGATCGTGAAAATTTGATGAATTTGAGGATCAAAGATCTCAAGTGGTACTTAGATAAGAAGAAGGTCTCTTACAAATTTTGCAAGGTAATTAATATGGGTCACACCTAAATTTTCATTCATGCTTTTTACAATCAATTGGTTTATCTCTCTCTCTCTCTCTCTCTCTCTCTCTCTCTCTCTCTCTCTCTCTCTCTCTCTCTCTC
>QZCP01000668.1:94055-197983 GCA_003956705.1 Brevipalpus yothersi | reverse complement strand
CTCTCTCTCTCTCTCTCTCTCTCTCTCTCTCTCTCTCTCTCTCTCTCTCTCTCTCTCTCTTCCTTGTCTAACCTGTACTCTTCTTTTCATTTTGAAGGAGAAACAAGATCTCGTTGAATTGATACTGGGTGCATCGGGTCAACGGTCAGATCACTCAAGCTCCTCTAATGTTGGCAATATGAATCAAACTCCTTCCTCTGAATCGCTCTCTAATCAAGATGATGCTGCTAGCTGGGTACTGGTAGACGATGAAGATTTGAGTCGTACCCAATCTCCACAAGCCGTTTTTGATCCAAATCCATCAAGCTCTCATCCTCACACTTCATCATCACCAATCCAGACATCAGATTCATACGTTACCGAAGGAAGTATTGACATTCCAAATGAGAATAAATCATCCAACATTAGTGATGATAGCTCATCCAATGATTATAAGCTTTTCAATATTGAAGATTTAGAGAGTGAAGAGCAAATACAAGAACTCACTGTACGTCAGATCAAACTACTGCTTGCCAGAAATTTTGTTGATTTCAAAGGTTGCTGTGAGAAGGAGGAACTCTTGAAAAAAGCAATCCGATTGTGGCGAGAAGTAAAAAAGGCTGAAAAAGGTAAGACACTGGAGATAGTTCTCGTTCTAAGTCTAACCAATATCCATTCCACTAATCGGAATATGTTCTTTCAGAATGCGATGATCTGGAGGAAAGTAATCTGTGTAAAATCTGTATGGAAAGGCCGCTGGACTGCGTTCTGCTAGAGTGTGGTCATGTTGTTACCTGTATCTCTTGTGGAAAGCGTATGAGCGAATGTCCAGTTTGCCGGCAGTACGTGGTTCGCGCTCTTCGAATCTTCAAATCATGAAAGATGAAAATCCTTATTGGGCTTTGAATGTAATGCAAGATTGAGAATAATTTTTCTAGAGTTTTCTCGCATCACGAACAAAACTCTGTTGATCTCTTAAATGAAGACCTCTGATTTGCTAATATGTCAGGAGGTACCTTGTAATCTACTTTTAATTACAGGTATGTTTACGCTTGTTGAACGAAATACTCGTCAAAGCTTTGTTGAATCAATATCAGATCACCACACCTAGGTTTTATGTTTGAATAATAAAATATCGCATTAATGCGACAAAAACTTCAAACAACAAGTGAAATTACGAGCTGAGCCTCGTCTGTTTTTGGGACTCGATCGAAGTTATAAGAAAGAGAGTGTGATATAGAGTGGCGATTTGATACGAAAAATTACATAATAGTCTCAACTTAGAGGGGTTTGATGTAACATAACTTCGAGGTTTTTAAAGATTTCTCTGAACATTGTTGGGAACATCTCTGGAGCAGATAATGAAGATAGTGGCATTGAACCACCCAATATAAGAATTTGATGAGAAGAAAAGATCGATAAAAGAGATGAAATGGCAAAAAAGACGATTCAAACTTAAAAACCTAAATCAAAGCTTTTTCATTGGAGATGAAAATTTTCAAAGATTTGGATTATCACCAGATGAAAATGAGACAGATCTCCCATCACACGTACCAATTGTATTTAAATTAGATGTTAGATGATAATTGGACGAAGTGGTGGTCTCGGAGGGATCAGTATTGCTTGTGCCAGTTTGGAGGAGTCCATGTGAGAGTATGGAGTTATGATCAACAAGATCTTTCGCATTTATTTGATCGGAGGACATGTGAGAGTTGACATGATCATCGCCTCCAGTAAGATTGTTAACGAATTTTCCGCTGTTCATTCTGGCTCGACAGTTGTTGATTACAGGCAGAGGTATTCTAGGCAGAGATGTATTTGGATTTGCCACTCGGCAGCGAGAATCGGTTAAAAATTTCCACGTTCTCCACATGTTATGCATGCTTTGCTGGTAATTTGGAGAGTTTAAATAAGCAGATATAGCATCCTCATCTTCATCATTATCATGAGGATTATGGGGATGAGCTGATGAATTGCTATTGTTGGTTGATGACGAATAAGTTTGGAGGGCAAAAAGTTCTTGCTCATCAAGATAGCGGTCCATGTAATCACTATAAGAAGAAAGGAATTAGATCAATGATCATTCAAGGCTAGAGAATAAATCTCGACTCACGTTACTCCTGGGTGTAGGGAATACTTTTTCTTATCTATGCGTTGTTTGCTTGCAAAAGCATCATATCGTTCCGTTTTCTTCCAGAAATAGTAAAATTGAACCAGCTCAGCCACTGATCTGGTTGAAATCTTGAAGTAAAAGCATCACAACTTTTGAGTATGATATGATTCTTCAAGTTCGAGGTACAATCTCACCTTATTCTTTTGAATTTGATGGAAGTCTTTTCCAAACGCTCTCAAACCCTCTTCAAAACATGTACACTCATCATTAGACCATGGAGTCATTGGTTCGTAAAGAGTACTACATTGGTGCATCTTCTTCCTTCTTAAGGCCTCCTCGATGTTATATCCACAATGATGTAAAGTGTAGAGAGCATTTTCATCATCCCTTTGAATCGAATCATTATTCATGGAGACTGATGATCTAGGATTACTTGGATGAGTTGCGCTTCTAGGACCATTTCCACCAGCCGGCATCGAACTTTTCGATCCTTTTGATGTCTCATCTATCTTTCCACCCGTTTGATCGACTTCCATATCATTTTTGAGACTACTTGTTTCTCCTTCACTCGTATCGAATTGTGAAAATTCACGCAAAAACACAACTACTTTATCTTCAGGTAATATATTTGGTTCCCATAATATTTTATCTTCATTTTCATACGGAGGTAGATCACCGTATTTACTTAACGCATTGGGAATAGTCGCTTGATAATCGGAGCCAACTTGTATCGTTCTCCGCCAATCGCTCTCCGAACCATCATCATCATCATCGTCATCCTCAAATTCGAACCCTTGATCCAACGATATCATCAGATTGGTATTAGTACTGTAACTACCACTTGACGATTGATTACAATGATTCTCTTGACTAGTATTGGCGGCATCAGTTTCCAAACTTTCACAGTTCGAATCGAAAGATTCATCACTTATGACTTTGGCTAATGTTGCACTAGTGGTATTGTTGCTAGACAGCTGGTTAGCCGTCGAAGTCCCGGTATTAATACTGGCCGTAGTACACGAACTTTGCTCGTAGCCATACAGTGCGAGCAATTGTTCCAACGGCATTTCGCCTTCCTAAAACCAAGCAAAACACATCAAAAGCATTACAAAAAATGCTAAAAACGATAAAAAAATCAATTTTAACCGCACAAAAATCGTTTTCCCACCTTTTGTAAGTCAGAAATTTCATTACTAATATTCGTCTCATCCTCATTAGCCTCTTCTTCATCAAGTGTGCGCTCCTCATCGAAATCGTTCACCAGCATCTCGGGAGTGGGATCGAAATCCTGATCACTATCGTTCATCGAGCTTGGCTATATTTATCCAATATACACCATAATGTACATGGAATGTTAAATAAGTATAAAATAACACAATTATTATTTAAAATTTTCATATCACACCCATTTAATCACTAAATAAAATCAAAACAATTTAAATCAACTTACCGACGCCATTTTGCTTTCATGTAAATACTGTGTAATTCAGGCTCAAATTCTTAGGCTCAACACAGTCACAACATATCAAAAACTGTTGGCCCTCTGGTGACCATGGTGTGTACTTATGAACGGCTTTTTTAGAACTTTTGCCATCAAAAGTTCTTGACAAGAACTTTGGAATTATATCTCTTTTTCATCATGCACGAATACATTGAATGGTATGGATAGTGTCTGTGGAATTGGTCTAAATTGTGATGTATCGGTTAGTTGGGAGTTTGAAAAGTTTGAGCGGTGTGTGGCGATGATGTGGATACAGTCATGGAATATGTCAACATGCTGTGATGTACAATAATCGGTAAGTTTTGGTTCGAAAATTCGAGTCGTTGATATTGATTATTGGGATGAACAGAACGATTTCGGTGTCAGAGTATTAGAGAGAGCATTAATATTGTCAATTACAACCAATCGAAGAGAATGCTGCCAATGTGAAATAATGTGATTCATTTTTTCTCTCTGTTTTGAAAGGAAGGATAAGACAGCTTTTTGGAATATGGAATAAGATTAGTGGAATCGGTTACAAGTCCACCAAGATTTCAAGATGGTTAAATTGTTGAACACCAAGCCCAAAGATTGGAGTGATATCAATCAAGTTATCAAGAAAGCTCTATTATCCAGACTCATTGTTTTTATCATCCAATTCGTCTCTACCTTTCTGATACCGGTACACAATGCAGACGCATTCAAGATTTCTCAATTCTTGGAAACAAGAAGTGGTGATCAAATAAATTGGTTCGCGAGAAATATTCTTCTCGGCTATACGAGATGGGACTCGCAATATTTTCTGTCTATTGCCAAGGATGGCTATAATTCGGAGAGATTGATTGTGTTCTTCCCTTTCTATCCACTGCTCACAAGGTATCTTGAGAAAATTATATTCAATCGAGCAAAAGATGGCTTTGCTTCATTGGTCATCACTTCCATACTTCTTAATCACACTTTGTTTCTCATCTCATCAATCTTGCTCTTCAAATTGAGCATGAAAATTTTTCATAATGGTTCACTGCATTCCAGAACTCAAAAGGCTCTTGAAGCAGTACAGTATTTCTGTTTCAATCCTGCTTCAATTTTCTTCTCTGCTTGCTATTCCGAATCATTATTTATGACCTTAACATTGGCTGCACTACTATCTCTAGAAGTCGAACGACCATTCTACTCAGCCATATTCTTTGGACTTGGCTGCTTGACCAGATCCAATGGCTTATTTAATGTAATTTTTCTAGTTTATTTCCATTTTGAATTTCTCTTAAAACAAGCAACGGTCCTACGAAAACAGATCTCAATCCTATTCTCAAGAGTGATACACATGCAAGTCTTCAAACTTAGCCTACAAATGCTCATTATGTTTTTTCCTTTTGTTGTCCATCAAACATTCTCTCATCGAATCATTTGCTCCGAAAATGCTGAACTCTGTTCATCAACATTGACGCTTCCTTATGTTCTCATTCAGAAAAAGTACTGGAATGTTGGATTCCTCAGCTATTACCAATTCAAACAATTACCAAACTTTGCCCTTGCACTGCCAGTTCTGACTATAAGTATCTTGATAGTTTCCAATTTTTTCAAAGCTTACAAGAAAAATTTAATACATCTCAAGTGGTTCGACCTCATGAAAAGATCTCCAAGAGTGTCTGGATCTTGGACAAATGAACGCTGTCTACCTTATTTGTTACATTTGTTGATCCTACTCACCATCTCGCTTCTTTTTGTTCATGTTCAAGTTTCGACTAGGCTCATATTCAGTTCCACACCCGTGATTTATTGGGCAATTGCTTCTTCCGAGCCAAAAGTGAAAAAGTACTTTCGTCTTTATTCTCAAATTTATATGATTGTTGGAACTTGCCTCTTCTCAAGATTCTATCCATGGACATGATTTTTAATTACGGTAGTTATTGATAAGTAATTGAAATTTCTAAGCTCGAGATCTTCATGGTCACAAAAAAGTGTTTGTGAAATATTCATTGAATGATGTGATAAGAAAAACTCTAATCAAATGGTCAAAGTCCCTAGTGATCTGTTTGATGACCACTTATTCTCCTTAGAACTCGTCCAACTGGTGATAGTAAAAAGATTCCTTCAACATCACGTGGTACGTCTGCGATTGCCTTTGTCCTTAAGAGACCATCTTGACTCCTCGATGAGCCACATACCAAGTCAAGGCTATCCTTCATCACAGTGGACACAATATTTTTGAGGAAGCGAGGTGGGTCAGCATTTTTGAAGGCACAATCTTTTTTCTTCGATGTTTTCTCCTCAAGGCAAACAGCAACCTGTGGAAAAACACTGCAAAGATCTCCCAACATTTGTTCGTTCGTTGAGTTGGCTCCAACGAAATCAACTTGACGATTAGCTCTTGATAAACAGAGATGATATCCTCCTATCGATTCTGGTGTGGCACAAGTGAGCGTTTCGAGGGCCTCTGTGATCATGAATGGTGATAATAGGAGCGAAAAAAAATATTCTTTCTTATCATACTGAGTTTAAGTTGAGAGCAAAATGTGCCTCACCTTTTCTCTTCTTATCATTCGAACAGTAAGTTCGAATTAATCGCTTGAAACCAGAGGCAAATACAACGAAAGCTTGTCTCTCCAGTGTACTCAAACATTTGAGATATTTTTTGAGTCCTTTGTGGAATTGAATAAATGCTCTGGAATAGAGAAGAAGAATCAATACCATTCAAAATGATTCCGTAGCACGATTACGAGTATTGTAGGTATTGTAAACTTTTCTCTTTGAAAAGAAACTATCTTTAGAGCATCGAAAAAAAGATACGTACTCACAAAGTTGATCAACTTCCTGTCTGTTTCCGGGAAATTTTTCGTTATCCAATAATAGAACTTGTTTGACACTGATTTTCATTGCTTCTCTCTGATCATGGCACGAGCTGTCATCTTTGGTAGATGTAGTTGCTCGAGAGGGTCTGTGAAGAGCTCTCAGAACTCCTGAATTGGCTGTGCTTGATATTGAGTCGATCGATTCGAAACCTGCAGTGAGAAATATTTCAGGGTCCAATCATATTTTTTTACTGTGTATGAAAAATTTTATCATCTTTTACCTTTACTTGATGAGACTAGATGATTGATTAGAACAAAAAATATTAAGAGACGCATGTTCACTATTGTTGTGGCTGTTTCGATTGTGGTCACTACGAAAGCTCACACCGATGAACTGAGAAACAATATTTTCAGAAAGAAAGTTCTCTCTGGGTGATGTTATTACATCTGCAAACTTTTCATTTCCTACATGGCTACTTATAATCTTCTCTCATGAGCCAGATTACCTTCACCAACCTGGCCAACCTTAAGAGAGATCCATCGATTCTACTGCTATCAGTAGCTAAAATCTTCTTTAATTTTCAAGGTATCATGTGAGCCCGCAGTGTTCCTTGATGTCTAGGTATGAGCCAAGAGAACGGAAAGATTCAAGAGGAGAATCCATGGTCCATCATAGATAGATGGGTATTCGAAAAAAATAGTACCATTACAATCTGGAGGTTTCCATGAGGAATAATTTGTCAGAATACAGAGAATTGCTCCAGCCTACAGTGGTGTACCTATCGGTAGCCATTTGAGATAAGTGGCAATATCGTTTTTTCTTCTTCTTTTCCGAAAGAGAATGATTAATAGCAAATATCCCTGAGCAATATGACAATGAATGGTGTGCTTCATGAGGCATCCTAGTGATCACATTTGGTGGATCCATGAGGACATTAAAGTAGCAGGAAGATGCTGGAGTGTTTCGCAAGTCCAGGAGGAAGTAAGACGCACTTCATGTTCGTTTAAAAGTTCTCGGTCAATATGCGTTCCAACGTTTGAATAGTGAACCATTGAGAGTTCGATAAGTCATTAATCAAATGACACTTTTGAAGGATTTTGTACGGTTAACGAACATCTATCATCCTCTTCCAGGTCGAATTGATGGAAGGTTACTCGGTGGTCCCTCTTCATCTATCTTCCTCTCTTTCTCTCTCTCCCTTGCAAACATCCTTCGTTCCTGGGTCAGACAAGGCAACGACATGGATAAAAGGTTCATTGAAGGAAGAAAAAAAAGATGTTCGAAGGATAACAAGAAGAAGAAGAGAAGAGGAAAAACATTTCATGGAATGGTGAAAAATAAGCATCTGTTCTCATATCATTTCCGATCAAGTCTGAGAAATGATATCCAATGTTTTTCTCACTATAGAAAATACTTACCTGCAATTTAGCTAATCTTATTTATGTTAACATTATGTAGATGATGGTGATGATCAGAACGAAGCACGAAGTTCACAGTCAACAAGCGATAACATATCGTGATCGGTGGAGGATGAGAGACAAGGTTCCTTCTCATTGTAATGCCATTGCACAAAATGACAAGATGAATATCCCATCCAGATTATATCTCCTCATTTTATCAACCATCAATAAGAATGTGAAAACACACATACATCGGATCAGGTGTATATTTTTTTCGATTGATATTTCTGGATTTATTCGATTTATTTCAGGTCTTAGATTTAGAGAAAAAAATTAGGTTTGTGTTGTATAATCAAATTGTTATTATACATGTATTTTGATCGAAAAATGTCCATTTCACCACAGTAAAAGGTTACACTGAATAGAGAGAGAGAGAATAATGAGCTTCCTTTGATTCGAATTTTTTTATGATCTCACAAACATTGCATGTAGACGATAAAGCTCATTAATCACCTCTACTTACTTGTCATTATGTTGAGCTAATTTTTCTATGAGCAGAGAACTCACCGTAATTGGTTCCTTAATCATTAAAAACTAATTGCACACCAGTATGGTAGGGGTAGATGTGTGTGAGGTATGTAAAAAAAGATCAAGAAGAGAGACAGAAAAACAATTATCAATCAACTTTCTTTACCTGACATCATATTAGTACTACGAAGTATTTTCCCTTCTATCAACTCTATTTTTCAATCCATTTTCTGGAAGTTTGCGTGCCAACATCTCAGCACTTTTTATTTTTAACGTTACAATTTTTCCCCAATTCTTCAAGATCTACCAAAGAATTGGGCTATCATGTGAGTGAAGATTTTCGACATTCATTTTGATTGACAATCGATCGTCATCATTATTGAGCCTGAATTTTAAAAATTCTTGTATGATGTATTTTTGATAATTTTCAAGATGATCAATCCAGAAAAAACTTTGTCAGCATCTTTTCTTCCTGTCAATCAAATCTCATAATGGAATCTGCTCCTCTCTTTTTAGATCATCAATTTGAGAGAAAAATATTTCAACAATCCATTAAAAATGGCCAAGTAATTTTTTCATCGATCGTCCAATATCACCAAAAATCATCATCATACAAAAACGACAAAACAGAACTCCAATTTAATCAACTGCAAAACCAGCTTCTAAAAACTGTTATCTTTACCCTTCAACTCGAAGCGGGAATAAAAGTCAAGGAAAAAGGCTATCGAACAGACAAACAAAATCAATTTCGAGTGCATAAAAGAGGTAAGTACCAATCGAAAGTTTATCAGTCTGCTCCAAAGAGTGGTCCAAGATTATTTTGATCTGTTTTTGTGTTCAATCAAAAAAAAGTAGAGCAGACAGATTGAAAACTCAAAATAGAGAACGAAGTGTACTCTTGTATTGCATTTACCTGTGTGAAATTCTCGATTTCTTTAATTATGATCACCGTATCCACGTCGGTCCACGTGTATGTGTTGTACTAAAGATTGTAGAGATTTTAATTGATCGAAAAATTTTCTCAAATGTACATTTGGACTCTGTCTGTACTCTTACAGTATTTCTCTCTTTCTCTCAATTTTGATTAGTTACACTGATCCAAAGTCGAATTGAGGAGTTATTCGTCAGCTCACCATCATCATCACTCTCATCATCTCTCCCATCGATTGTAACCACCGATTGCCTCTCAGTGATTTTGACACCAATAACCACCTCATAATGATTTCGATTATCCGATTACACTTGGGCGAACCTTCATCAAACTTGATATTATCATTTTTCCATTCTATGACGATGTAAGTTTGCCCCTCTCTTTCCCTATGCTTTGCCAAACAGAGAGAGGCAGAGAGAGAGAGACTCACCGAAATCTCTTTCTCTCTCTCTACTTCTCTCTGTGTTCTCTCTTTTGTGTGTGTGAGTTGATTGTGATCTCTTTAAAACTGGCTGTAATCACTCGTTTTGCACCACTTTTTCATTTTAATAGATTACTGTCCTTCACCTCTGTAACACTAGCCGTTTCAACATCAAAAAGATCTCTATCAAGTGTCGACGAGGTAAGATTGTCCTCTCTTTCTCAAAATGTGTTCATAAAAACGTTTTCATTTTTTCCCATGAAAAGAATGTTGCTCGTTTGTTCACCCGGTATCATGGCCACATTGCTCGGCTTCTCTCTTTTCTTCTATCTTTCTCTCTCTCCTTTCTGCAATCTCCATCATCATGATGCCATTCCCATGATTTTTCCAACATAAATCGCTGCAATCATTCTATACTGTCCTCCCACTCAAACCTGTTGTCATTAGGGTTGAGCTATTGTTTGGAACGTGTTTTTTGTTCTTAATTGTATCATCATCATTTGATTTGATTTGAACAATCCTCTTTGTACTATTTTGTCCAGATGAAGGCTATAATTTTGGGAGCCTATGAAAGTGGCCAATCAGCCAATGGTGACAAGCTGGCCACCTTGACGGACACTGCGTCCAATTTGGATACCAAATGGGGAACATTGATATCAAGATTCATCAGAATGTAAGTTTCCATCCATTGCTACTGACCCGGTGACAATTCTGTTATGTAATCACCAAGTTCATCCCCATATTGATTGCATAGTGTGTCTGTAGGTTTAGCTGAGTTCATTTTGTTCTTACACATTCATCAATAGGTATGGTCCAATCAAGAAGGGCAAATCAAGACTTAACCTTGGTGCCCGAGATGATTATCCTGTCATCTCATTGGTTGGACTCGGGCCTCTGGAAGCTGGGGTCAATCTAGTGGAACAGCTTGATGAGAAGAAGGAAAATATTCGATTGGCTGTGGCTGATGGACTCAAGTCTATTCGGGGTCTCGATATTGATTCGATCACCGAGATTGACGTCGATGATATGGGTGACCCTCAATCGGTTGCAGAGGCTCTCTTTTTGGCTGATTTTCGCTTTGATGAACTGAAAAATGAGAAAAGTCGTCGAAAACCTATCAAATTCAATCTTCTCAATGCCGATTCTGCTTCACAAGCTGCTTGGGAACGTGGTCGCTTACTGGCTGAAGGTCAGAATATGGCTCGACGTTTCGCTGATATGCCGGCTAATCTTATGACACCGACCATCTTCGCTGATGAGGTAACTAAGTTTGCCACCAACACCGGTGTCAAAGTGACCGTTCATGATAAAGAGTGGGCAGAGCAAATGAAAATGGGCTCATATTTGAGTGTAACACATGGATCAGATGAGCCACCAAAGTTCCTAGAGATGCACTACAACAATAAGCCGGGTAGCAAGCCAATTGTATTTGTTGGCAAAGGAATCACCTTCGATTCTGGTGGAATCTCGCTCAAACCATCTCTTAACATGGATGAGGTAATCTATCCATTTCTTCGAACGATTCCTCGAATTCTAATCATTTTCGGGAATCCCTTGTATTTTATCACATACCTCTCACTTTGCAACCCTTTTCTCTCTCCTTCTCTTCTCTCTACTCCTTCGATTAACTTTTTTGAGCTCAAGTTGTTGAGCATGCCTTTAGAGGTGCCTTATTAATGATTGGTTTTTTCCCTCCTTTTAGATGAGAGCTGATATGACAGGAGCCGCAATCGTTGCATCCACTGTGATAACTCTAGCCAAACTCGGTGCAAAAGTCAACGTTATTGGTCTCACTCCTTTGACCGAAAACTTGGTCAACGGAAAAGCAACTAAACCGGGTGATGTTGTCCGTGCCATGAATGGCAAGACGATTCAGATCGACAACACCGATGCTGAGGGCCGACTAGTGTTAGCGGATGCTTTGACATACGCGGACACATTCGAGCCATCCCATGTGATAGATATCGCAACTCTTACCGGTGCAATGAGAATTGCTCTTGGTGATGCAATGACTGGTATCTGGTCTACCTCTGATGATATGTGGAACAAAATATTATCCTCCAGTCTCGTTTCTGGTGACAGAGTTTGGCGTTTCCCTCTGTTGAAGGCTTACACCAAGGAAATGACAGAATGTCATCTAGCTGATATTAACAATCTTGCAAAAAAGAGACAAGCTGGATCTCAAGTAGCGGCAGCATTTCTAAAAGAATTCATTACCTGCCCGAACTGGATGCATATCGATATTGCCGGTGTCATGAATCATGGAAGCGATAGAGGATATCTAGCAGCTGGAATGACTGGTCGTCCTTTCCGAACTGTACTTCCATTGATCGAGTCTCTGGCCACCGAAGAAAATTGATGCCGGTTCTAAATCATTTATAGGACTCAATTCAGTGTTTCCACTTTAATAAATGTTGGGTACAAGTCCTGGAATGGCTTTTTTCACCTTAAAATAAAGTGTTAATCTCTCTCTCCTATGTGGATTGTTTTTTGTTGCAATCATCATCATTGAAAGCTTATCTTGATATCGATTTTCGAGAGTTTGATTCGTTATCAATGTTTTTCGGGAGTGTTCTCAAGTGCTTCAATCGTAGCAATCAATGGTGAGCAAAGCTACCGAACCAATGTGAAAATCACCAGAGCTAGCTGATAAGGATGAGGAATCTTATCGTTTTCCCATAACAGTGATGTGATGATGAATCATGTTTGGTATTTGCTCGATGATCCGAAAATTACATCAGGTTCATCAGTGATACTGATTAAATATGCATGTAAGAGGAAACAATGTCTAGACGACCTTTTGTTTAGTCATACAAATATGCTAGCGAAAAGGTTCTCATTGCAATTTCAGTTGGAAAGAGGTTTTTAAGTACATGTATGTTGTGTACATGTATTTGCTGAGTATCGCATTGCTATTAATGCTTTAAGTAAGTTTTGGTAAGATCATGTAGTGTTTGAATCATGTTAATTGTTTTTGGCTCCAATTAATTTATCTATTTATTATTTTTAACTGAGCTTATATAGCCACAAAATCAATCAACTTAGACGAACTGAAGGAAGAGGAAGAATTACTATCACTTATCCATGATAGTAACTCTTTGGTGTTTACCAGAACAATTTCACTTTTGCATCATATTACTCGCAAAGTGTAGTTATATTAGAACTATCAGCTATTTTGAGTAATTCTCAATCGAATCGAAGATGTTGCAGTTACAACTTCTCAGGCTTCAAGCCGAAAAGTATTTTGGTATTAACTCATGCACTATGGTTTCAGATTGCCGATCAATGGGGAATAACAGTAGTTGTAACTTGACAATTGTTGAAGAAGAAGTTTATTGTGTAAAGAATCACTCAAATCTCATTTTACTTTCTCAATCGTGTTCCAACTTTTGCAAGACATTCAATATCTCAAACGTAACTCCTCTTCTATTATGCATGATTATTGATACAATTCAATTTTCACTTCCTAAAATCCCTATTGAATTGCTTAATTTACGATGATACTTATCTCATGGATGCATAAAAATTTTCTGATTGCATTACAATTTTTCGACACTAGATCCTTTGAATATTTTCCATACCAAAAAGTTTCCTTCGAACGACTGAAGTAGCGCAAGATTGACTTTGCATTTGAACTGTAACATGAGCCCGCCCACAAAAGTCTAAATTTCGGGTACTTGACTGTAACACTATTTGAAGCTTGTAAAAGGAGAGAGAGTCTAGGATCCATCATCGAATCCCTCTGCAAGATTGCAGCTGTATGCAAAAAGTCAACACGCTAGCGCTTTGTTATTGTGAGGAGAGAGCTTGAAGAAAGTGATTTGTGTAATAAATAGTGGTTATCAAATTGATAATAATATATATATATAGTGATTTACTGTGTGAATATGAACCAAGAATTGCCGTTCGAGCCGATAAAGGCTGAGGGATATGATCTAAGAGAATTTCTCCCATTCCTACAGCAGCAGACCCCGAACGTCGATCTGACCAGCATGGTTACGGCCGATCCTCGAGGTCTAATAGTGCATTTGTCCGCAGATCCAGATGAGTATGTAATCAGCCTTTCATTGCAGGCCAGATTCAATTTCTTAGCCTTTTGGTTGGCTCACGTTAAACCACCGCGGAGTCCGCAGCAGATCTTGGACCAAGCAGCGTACACCGAGTTGTATAAGTTGCCAACCCCAAACGAGATAGTCCAACTTACCATCAAGGTGTGGAGGGGAGAAAAGCTTTTGGTGTCTGATTTGGCCCTCAACCTGATATTGTTGCCCAAGGATCAATTAGTGGTTGGCAAGAGAATCTATTGTCCGTTCTGCCAGTATTCGATAGGTGCTAATCGGAGTTTGCGACCACACATTAATAGGTATCATCGGATTTCTGCCGAAGTCTGTGTTTGTGGAGCCTCGGTGCCAACCTTTTCTACCGTTGTGTCCCATCAACGGGTGTGTACTGCTCGGCCAACAATTAGCCAGATCGAACAGCCGTTACCAGGACCAATACGTCCAGCGCGTCGATATCGAGGAAGAAGATGCCCCGACCCCCCCACCGGAGGCGCTATATCGATACGTCCCTAATTGGTGGCGACTTGTACAAGGCGTCCATAGATAGGTATTACAACATCCCTGATCCAGAGAGGAGGGATGCAGTTGGACGCCTCATAGATTTCTCTATTGTCTCATATGATGCCTTCCTTTTTGCCGATCACTATAATTGTAAACATGTTTAATTTGTTGAAAATTTTCTGATTGCATTACAATTTTTCGACACTAGATCCTTTGAATATTTTCCATACCAAAAAGTTTCCTTCAAACGACTGAAGTAGCGCAAGATAGTTGACTTTGCATCCTGACTTCTTCCCTCATCCTAAAAAAGTTTTCGGAATTGCTCTACACTTCAAGGGAACAATTGATATTCTCCTATCATTGAATCATGAGATTTTTTCCCTAAGATTCTTGAGTTTTAGTGTTAGCCTCCAAATCATCACAGAACCTGATAAGCTTCAGAACTTTTCGATTAACTTTGAGTTACTATCAATATTGTAACATTCCGAACTGAGTACCATTTTTAGTCCTGATATTCTTCTAATGACACTTATTCTGGAAATCCCAGAAACAAGGGATATCGACACAAAATCAAGATGACCTGAACGATTAAAAGTTCCCATTAAGAGTCACGATGGCTCATCTAATATCGTGATCATCTGTCGGAAGGTCAATTTTATCTGCTAGAGATGACACAGCTTCTTGTTTGCTTTTCCGTTGATATTCAAAATACTATTATATAATATGAAGAAAAATATTCCTCGATTCGGTTCAGATCAATCAGAAATGTTTCATCTTTTTGAGGTGGGCTATTATTCTCGAAATTCTCGTGATAAATCTTCTAGGGAATCGATATGAATGAATGAGTTGACCTGATGTATGTTAGACCTATTGAAATTGGAGTATCATATGCCTGCAGCATTTTGACCTTCATCTTGATTGACAATCGAACGTCAACATTAGACTTCAATCAAGAAATTCTTGTTTGAGTAAGTCTAACGGCAGTTATCCTGTTCATCTCTTTTATCAACATGAAACCACTTACAACCTGTCAATCTTTTCCAATTAAAAATGAACTCTCGGAATTATAACTTCTGAAAGAGAGAGAGAGAGAGAGAGAGAGAGAGAGAGAGAGAGAGAGAGAGAGAGAGAGAGAGAGAATTCCTTGAGTAAAAGATGAAATAGGTGGATCAGTATCAGCTATACACTAGTGCGAAAAAGGTTTGAATGGTGAGTTGATTTATTTTCGAGATGGAAACGTTAGAAGTTTTCGTTGTTAACAAGCTGTAAGTTTTCATTCGTCAGTGTCACTTCGGCCAGTTCGGGTATCGATAGCTCTCATAGTGCTTATATAGTGGTATATCATCTTGTCCTAGGTGTAGTTTAATCGAATATTTGTTTATCATCTGATAAATTTCGTGGTCAAGAATCATCTCCTCCCACCTTTTTGATCCTGAGTAATCATTTTCAAAAACCAGGATGTTATTAATTGAAACATTATCACAGGTGACGGCAATGTAAGTAGAAATTTTCCATTCCTCGAACAACTAACAATTTTTCAGCAGCAGGAATTTTAATAACATATCGAGCTCATTATGATTTGAATTTGTCGTATCTTCATAGATTGTTGCTCATCACATCATTCACGATAGCCGAGGAAAGAAAATATCGATCAGTGAGGCAAGGTTCCTCATCAGAACCTGTGAAAAGAACTGATTCTCATCAAAAGGTAAGCTGAGATTTTTCGAAAATTCCAAGCTCAGTGTGGATATGAACAGTATTAGAATGAGTATTCCCACATATCTCCGATAGTTCTAAAAAGTTTTCACCAAACTTATCAGTTGGAATAACTTTTCAGTTCTCCCGATACCCGTCTTAAGATCTCATGAACAGTCCTATTGGGCTGGATAAAAACGATCCTGAAACGATCTTCTCTTACTTAGAATCTCTTGTCCAAGCATTTTCTCAGCAAGCACTTAATCCATACAACCAAACCTGAGCTAAATCCTTTCCTCTCTTACCTAGATAAGAGCCTTAATCATTGGGGTTTTCGAAGACGCTTCAACAGATGAAGGAAGAAAAGTGAACATCCTAACAGAATCTGGAAGAGCTTTGGATTCTAAATTGGCTGGCAAACTGAGTGAACTTCTGAAAAAGTGAGTTAATTAATAATAAATGTTATCTAATCATCTTAAGTTTCGAGTATGCTAAACTCCGGATCATTTTAGCGTGGGAATAATTACAACAAATTCTGATTAAAACTAATCTCCCTTCCCAATCGTTAGATCAGGCTCGGTGAAAAGAGGAAAGAGTCTATTGTATCATGGTCTCTCAGATGAATATCCTCTCATCTCAGTGGTTGGCCTTGGTCTTCAGAATGCAACCGTAAATCCGATGGAACATCTAGATGAGAAAAAAGAGAACATTCGAAGAGCTGTTGCTCGAGGTCTCAAGTCTATTCGTGAACTTGATTCATCCAAAGTGACCGAAGTGGCAGTTGATGGTATGACCGATGCTCAATCAGTCGCCGAAGCCCTTTATTTGTCCGATTTTCGATTGCAAGAATTAAAGAGCACAAAAAGTCATCAAAGACCTCTGGGATTCATTCTTCTTGATCCAGACTCTGCTTCACAAGCTGCTTGGGAACGTGGTCGTTTACTGGCTGAAGGTCAGAATATGGCTCGACGTTTCGCTGATATGCCGGCTAACCTTATGACACCGACCATCTTCGCTGATGAGGTGACAAAGTTTGCCGCCAACACCAGTGTTAGAGTGACTGTTCACGACAAGCAATGGGCAGAACAAATGAAGATGGGCTCGTTCTTGAGTGTCACCCACGGGTCAGACGAACCGCCAAAGTTCCTAGAGATGCACTATAACAATAATCCAGGTAGCAAGCCGATTGTATTCGTTGGCAAAGGAATCACATTCGATTCTGGTGGTCTCTCTCTCAAGCCTTCTGCAAGTATGGACAAGATGAGAGCTGATATGACAGGAGCCGCAATTGTTGCATCCACTGTGATAACTCTAGCCAAACTAGGTGCAAAAGTCAACGTTATTGGTCTCGCTCCTTTGACCGAAAACTTGGTCAACGGAAAAGCAACTAAACCGGGTGATGTTGTCCGTGCCATGAATGGCAAGACGATTCAGATCGACAACACCGATGCTGAGGGCCGACTAGTGTTAGCGGATGCTTTGACATACGCGGACACATTCGAGCCATCCCATGTGATAGATATCGCAACTCTTACTGGTGCAATGAAATATGCTCTCGGTTCAGCTATGACAGGCGTTTGGTCTACATCTGATGACATGTGGAATGAAATACGAGCATCCAGCATCATCTCAGGGGATCGAGTTTGGCGGATGCCTTTGTTGAAGGCTTTTACCAAAGAAATGACAGATTGTCATTTAGCAGACATCAATAATACAGGGAAAACTGCCAAGAGTGCAGGTTCTTCAGTTGCCGCCGCTTTCTTAAAAGAGTTTGTTACATGTCCAAATTGGATGCATTTAGATATTGCTGGTGTCGACTGGATTGGAAATGACTCTGGATACATGAGTGCTGGTATGACTGCTCGACCTTTCCGTACCATAGTTCCATTCCTTGAGTCCATAGCACAGGGAGGTACGGAAGTAGGATCATCTTCCGGATCTGATGGTCCTTAATCATCATTTTTCTAAAGAATAACTTATCGAAGAAATTTTTATCCTCTCATACAAAAGTGTTAATCTTCCACTCTTGCTTGAGTGCCACTGTATTTCGCAACGATTATCAGGAATGGTGGCAACAGAGTGCTTTTGTACGTGCTCCAAGATTTACGCCTCTTTTGGAAATATATATTCGAACAAATTAATGAATTAAACTCTATCATGGCTGGAATAGCCTGAGGCTTGAAATGGCTTTCAAGATAAATCCTAGTCGATTTGATAACAGTCCATTTAACCAAAGCAGAACACAAATTGTCGGCTTGAAGCTGAGTGGAAGATTAGAATCAAATAGATAAGATATGATACAATGATATAAGAAACTTATGAAGTGGTAACTCATTTTAATCGTTTTTATAAACACTACGGCCTCTTTTGGGGTAAGAATTTACATCGAAAAGTTTCTTAGAACAATCAACGCCTCATATCCATTAAGACAAATCCATTGGTGAGCAAGTTTCAGTCGCTGAGGAGTCCTTCTGAATCTGCTCGTAAAGCTTTGAAAGATCAGGAGAGTTTTTGATCTGATTCAAGAAATCAGTTACAGCCGGGTTTCGATCTGGAACAGAGGAAAAAATTTTAATCACAGTCAATAAACACGAGAAGAAGATAATTTTGATTCATTGCTCAACTCACCAGCATCTGGTATCGCAATGAGGGCTAAGAAAGCTCGCATTGCAGACCTCTTGAGCTCATCTTGTTTCTCAAATTCTTGTTTAATTGCGTTCTGTTGAACTCTTATCTCACAGGTAGCTTTCAGTGGCTCAATTAAACGACCAAGACGATTGAGTACCGGTGATGGGCAGATAGTGGACAATCTAACGAGCATCAGGTAAGTAAGCATTTTGATGTCGTAATGGTCCCTCAATCCGTCTTCAACATGATTGAGGAATTCGAAAATATCAATCTTATCAAGACACGCGTCTAGAAGCGTGTACATACACTCGAAGGCAGCTTTTCTGATATCGAGCCCATCATCAACTGTATGTTTGAATGGACCCATTTCAACTTCTCTGATGAGTTGTTTCTGTGAAAAATGAAAAATCGTAATGAAAAAGTAATCTCAAGAGGTTTTTTGTGGCCATCTTGGGGTAAATTAATCACTCACCTTGACCTTAGTTTCTTCATAAAGCTGAGGCAGAACATCATCCAATAAATCTCGAATAAGTGAAGGTTTGTTGTGAGCAGCAGAGTTGAAGGCGACAAGAGCTACTCGTCGAACATTCATATCAGAGTCACGAAGAGTTTGAAGGAATTTTCCAATTGACAATCTCAGCAGAGGGTCGATCACATGCTTCTGATCAGAAATGGTGAATTTCATAGCAGTGACAGCTGTACTCCTTGCCCAGGGTGATTCGTGGTTCAAAAAAATTTCCAATCGAGGTAAGAGATCTTGTGGCTTCATGAGAGTCAATTTACCCAAACATTCAGCGACAACATTTCGAGTACCTTCTTCAGGGCACTCACAATGTTTCAGAAGTAGTTCCCAAATAACATCCAAGAATGGCTCCAGCGTTTTGATCATTTGGTTATTGATAGATTGACAATTTATGATCTCTTTCAATGAGTGCAACAAGAGATACTGGCCCTTCTGTTTTTTTTCAATTTCTTGGAGAAGGAAAGGTAGAAATTCATTGAGATTCCCAACGCTGATACTTCCCAAGGCAAATGATGCAGCTGATTTGACTTCTTCACTAGGCGAAGAGAAGGCGTTGATGAGCAAATCTTTCAACTCTCTTATGCAAGAGAGATCAACATTTTTTCCAATCTCGCCGATGGTCAATAAAGCAAAAAGACGTATCTGAGAAGGGTGACCTTCAGTGGTGTGGGGAATGAAGTTCATGACAGCTCGGATACTCTGCTCTGCATCGATAATCGAAATGGCTGCAACACATTTAGCGATAGAATGGTACGCCTGCTTATGTAAGGGCGGATGTTGCTGTGCAGTACTATTATTCATAGAGTAGACAGGAGCAATTAATTGCTCAACCAATGTATTGTAGTCTAGTCCAGGAAAACTGCTTCGAACTAAAGCTTGGAAAAAGTCTAAGACGGATTGAAGCGCAGTGCCTTGAAGAAGTGGGCTCTTGACCAGAACCAAAGTTTCGGGAAGAATAAGTTGGGGAATCACAGGAAGAAAAGCTTGGTAAGAGCGAGTGAGCGATGATAGGAGCGATAAAGTAAGCTGGGATATATGAAGATCACTTTCATTGATAAGAGGAGTAACTTCGTTTAGAACGATGGTGATTGCTTCTGTTCCAATGCTTTCACCATAATTTTTTACCAGAGTATCCAAAAGATGAAGCGTACTGAGCTTCAATGTTCGTTGATTTTTGCGCAAAAATGAAGCGAGAATCGGAACAGCCTTGGGAAGTAAAGGTGCTAAGTTGACACGGAACCGAGAACTGAAAGGAAGATTAACATATTGTTGCATCAAGAACTTAAAAAGAGTGACTCTCTTACCTGGCAACTTCTGTCAATGCCTTGACGCAAGTCAAGCGAGTGCTCTCATTGCGAAGACGATCAACAAGTAAAGGTAGAACAGTAGCAAGCTGTTGGTCCATGGAATCACCAAACGTGCTTATTATTATTCCCATACATGTTATAGCTCGTTCTTTAACTTCCTGATCAATGTCAGCAGTTCGAAGTTTGTTATAAGTACAATCATATATTTGAGGAATGAATGGAGTGAATATAAACCCATCCATAGAATCAGGGGGACGAATAACTCGAACCATCTGAGTTAGAACAACCAATGCTTCAGAGGAAATTTTGTAGAAAGAATCATTGACAGCAGAGATGATGGTAGGCAATAGAATATGAATATGTGGCTGAAAAATTTGGGGAGGATGACTCTTGATCATGGTACTGAGGAATATTAAGGTGTCTATTTTCATATTAGAGCTCGAGTTCTTGTCTCCCAGGGAATATAAAATACCAGGAAAGAGACTTTCAGTGTGATCTCGAAGGCATCCAGGTAGAACAGTTGTAATTTCGGTAAGAAGAGTGAAACATCCCTGTCGAGTCTTGATACTCTTCTCGCGTAACTGACGATGTAAAGCTTTAACGATGCTAGGTACTTGCTTCTGGAGAAGGAAGGTGGGGTTCTGAGAATCACCCATATCATTGCTTCCACTCAATCCACCTCGAGTTTGGCGGAGGAGAGCAATATAAGCATTGAAGATGTCGACTTTAACATTCTCTTCTCGTTCTGAAAGACAAAGAAACGAATCTTAAAAAGTTTTCAAAGGATCAATAAAATATTTACCTTTGAATCTCAGGATCAGGTGGGGAGAAAGGGTCATATAAAACTCTGTCACCATATCGTGTCGAGTTGAGATGATAGCATGAAGACATTTGGCGGAGGCTCTTCTTATTTTCCAGCTCATATCATCATCATCACTGTATTCTTCATTACTATCTCCATTATCTTCTTGATCCATTTCCATCTCCTCGGAATCGGCATCTTCATAGTTATAATTTGGATCATAACAAAGATAGTGAAGACAAATCTGAATGATGGTCGACGTGTGAGGAGCGATTTCTTTTGGACATCGACGAACAAAAGACTCGAGAGCTTGGATGCAGAATTCTTTCAATTCATCATCCTCTAATTGGCAGAATTGGAGAATACAAGGCATGACTTTTTCTAGATGCTCACCAAAACGGTGTCCAGCTTGACGGCTGATTGCAGCAATACACTGGATGTAGGTGCGAAGATTGGCTACATTCGGTGACTTTTGTTGAAGCTGTTCGAGCATTATATCAACTATTTTATTGAAGAGAGCTTGACTGCAGCTCATCGATAGAGAACTAAGAGCGTGAATGGATCGCTTTCGAACCGCTTGTCTCGAGCACCCGAGCATGGGAATAAGAGCATCTTGGATTTGAGCATGATATGAGGCTAACAGCAATCCGAATTGATTGAGGAGGTCAGTTATTATATCCAAAACCTCAAGTTGAACGGTGACATCATTGGTCTATAATAAATTGAAGTTTGATAAACAAATTATACCAAGTGTCATCATCATCTACCGTTGTAACTTACATTTTGCAGAACTTTCGTTAGATTAGCAGTTATTTCTTTACATATATTAGGCACAATACCGGTAGATGACTGAGGTAGCTCAGAGATTACAGTCTTTAGACCAATACTTGAAATATCTCTGAGCTGCTCTTTGTCTGATGTCATATTACTGCATAGAGTTTCCACGATAACTTCGACATGAAGCTGTTTGATCTTATTGATTAGAGGCCCAAGACTGCAATAGAAAGATGTAAATGAAATCCAAGATCCACAAAAAAACTTGACTGTTTGATCATACCATTTAACAGCTAAATTTTGAACTTCGCCATTCTTATCTTCCAGAAGCTTGAGCAACTGTTTAACTATTTTGCGCTCACTGTCATCATCTAATTTGATAGAATCCTTCTGCAATTCAGCCATCAAATCATTTGTAGCCATGAATCGAAAGTCTTTATCTGCAGAAGTCATCTGAAATGAAGAGGTGCAAAAAAACGTGAGTTCAAAAGGTGTGTCGCCCAAAAATTTCAACACCCTGCACACAAGCTAAGCTCGAACCTTGTGGTCGAGATCGTCTCAACACTGTCATGGGTGCATTGAAACTAGTATTTCGAAAAGTCTCAAATTTCCGTCTAACTACAAAATCATCCCATGAACAGTGTCATCTCTGAATTGCAAAATGTTAAACCAAAGAGATTATTCATTATGTCGATAAATTTTCCGAACAACAATAATAACAATGAATCTTGCAAAGTCGTGCTTTCCGTGTGTGTGTGTGTATGTGTGTGTGAATATGTGATAATGTATATGTATGTCCACTTACCTTCTCCAAAAGATTGGAGATTTGAAACGGTGTGGCAGTCATCTTGAATGATAACAGCCAACTCTGGTAGCCTTATATGGACACTTAAATCACTAATATAATATAATGATGTAACTAATCAGCCAGGGATATAACATTAAATTTATTATTCAACAGCTCAATTCAGTGAGTATCAATGATCACTCAATTGGTGTGAATGGCTACCGCTTTTTGATGCCGGCAAATGAAGCGCCTCTTATGAACCGTGCAAGTGATACAGCTTCTATTGTGCAGAGAAAGATGTGCAAAAATTGCATCTATTCGTACACTAATATCAATATCAATTGGACGATGAATTTGATTGAATTTAATTTGATTCTAGGGAAAATATCGTTTGATGTCTTATTGATCATCCTCTGCGATCGTGGACAGAAATTTTCACATTTTATTAAAAATTACTAATAAGATTTATCAGATAGGGGAAGGTGAAGAAGCTTTTCGCATGATTATACTTAAATTAAAATGAATTTTAATGATTAGATCGATGGGCAACGATGAGAAAAATTAATGACCGTTGATTTTATAAATTCTGAAATGGTGAAATATTTAACAAGGAGCAACGCATTGATTAACTTGGTCAACTGATTGTCTCACATGTTGGGAATATGTTTGTGTGGAAGGTAGAGAGAGAGAGGCTGAAAGTAGTTTTCAAATTCTGACAAAGTTCTGTGATTTGTGAGTTCTTTGTGTCACCATTTTTAATATGCATATATGGATAAAATTGTCCTTACTCTTGCTACATCTACATGTCCATTTGTGGACTCCTTTTGCCATTAGGTAGACAACTTGCTCATCAGGGCGATTCTCTACGCCAAAAAGGTTAGAAATAAGCTTGACACCCTGAAAAGAGGTAATTTTCCAAGGCGAAACCATTTTTATTACAAATGTAATGTCTTGGAGTTGAGCTGTAACTTTGCCACGAGTGGATTCGGAGAAATTATCTTCACAGTTCCTCCCGGTACGAAGCGCGGCTCTCTCTCTCTCTCTCTCTCGCATCAACTTTTTGGACAATGCCATCGAAGACACTCAAACTATATCTGCTCACCAGCTCAGTGAGTTTGAGTTGGAAATTTGTACAAATCAAAGTAGATTCTGCGATTCTATTCTTCAATCCAGAGGTTGTCCTATCGAGCCTCTTCTTCAGTGCTTTTTTGATTTTCTGATCAATTTACTTCGATTTTGAAGATACTGAACCGCGGTAGTGCAGGGCAATACATGGTCCAAGAAACTGTTTGCTCACATCTTTAGAGGAATGCTTCAGTTTTTTGAGGTTAACTACCGTCGATGACGAAATTCAGCTCGAAGTCTGTCGCATAGCATTTTTTGAGCTCGTCAATGATGATCGAAAGGTTTTCATTGAGCTTGCAACATTTAATGGTCGTAAAACAGTTATTTCTTAACATACATGCAAATTAGGCACAATACCGGTAGATGACTGAGGTAGCCTAGAGGTCATAGTCTTTTGACTAATACTTGAAATGTTTCTAAGCTGTCCTCTGGGTGATGTCATATCACCCACTGGATATAGAGTTTCTACGATAACTTTGATGGCTATTGGATCTTACTGATTAAAAGGCCATGATTGTAACATGAAGATATGAATGAAGCCTGAGATTCACGGAAACAGCCAACTCTAGTAGCCTTATAAGAGCATTTAATCCACTTATATGATGATTACGTAGCCAATAAGTCTGAAAATTAAAATTATTGTTCAATAGCCTGCATCCGTGATATCAACAATTATCCTCAATTGGTGAATGGCTGTCACTTTCTGATGCCGGTAATTGAAGTGCCTCTTATGAATGGTGGAATAAATCCAAGGAGAGAGAGGAAAAAAATAAAGAACAGTTCATTTTATGAATTCTGATTAAATACAGGGTTTACAGGTGATCCTCCTTTACACCAAATTAGAGCTTATCGAATGATTAAGATTTACAGTTTCAAATTTACTATGACCTTCCTCCACAGAATCCTCATCTGAGGCTATTATACTTCCTCCATTACAAACAGGTCTCTCTGGACACAATTCGACTGTTTTGGTTTGTCCATGATTATTCTTCACTTTAGTAGTGAAAAAATTTCTCCCCTTATCGGATCCCTTTTCATGAAATTCTTCAGCTATTGTCTCACTGTCACCATGACTCGAATCATTTCCATTGACTTGGTGATAAGATTTGAGATCTACCTCTTCGGTTGAAATTGAGGTAGGATGTGCATAAGACTGGTCCATATCAGTTGAAGTGAGAGTAGGGTCCGGAGGGCTCCTTATATTAGATGTTGTTGAGAAGTTTTCTGACTTTTCGTGAGATTCATCAATGGAAGGGGAAGTTGGACAACTGATGAAAGTCTCTTTACTACCCGAATTTTCTAGAGGCTCTGGTTGGTAATCGCCATGAGATGATAGCTCATAAATGATATCAGCGATGATGGCTCCAACGCCTTGATCGAGAATATTGGAAAATACAAGAGCGAGCAGTCTTTGTTGATAGACAAAAAAGAGAGATCGATTCTCAGGAATCCTGGCGAAATGTAAAAGGCAAATGGCAGCTCTTCGCACCATGTCTAATGTGGTTCCCATTAGTTCAGGATTTTCTTTTAAAGCATTCAAGCCTTGCGTATGGGCAATGTTGAGAGCTGCCTGCTCAGATTGTTCAATGAAACTTATCAACTGACCAATAGCTATTCCATTCATCGCTATTGCACGAGCTATCGCTGTGTCTGCTGAAGCAAAATTAGTCAACAAAACCAATGCAAACTCTCGCAATGTTTGGTCTTCACTTCTGTTCAACATCTTTGAAAGGATCATCAACAACCTCTCTTGTCTCTCCCATGGAGGAGTTGCCAACAGCAAGTCTACATTGTTGTCGAATATCGAAAGCTTCATCAACGATTCGAGAGCAAGTCTTCTAGGACACAACGATTGTATTGATGTACTTGGAAGATGGTCTTGAGCGTACGCTGATGGACATGTTGCCCAATGGAACAAACCATCAAGGAGTGTTAGGCTCACTTCTTCTGGATAAGGTTCTAGGTCAAGTTGACTGGAAATGTTGGCCAATGTTACAAGGGTATTTTCTCTTATCAAATGAATTGCTTCAGACCACCATGACTTATGTTTTCCCAATTCACACTCTTGTGGATTTTCCTCTGTGTCTTTTATTTCCTTATCATCATGCTCTTCTTTTAAACCATGGCTAGATTCAGAAGATTTTTCAATCTCATCTGAACCATTCATGGTGGATGTGTTGGTTGCTTTTTTCTCTTCTGGATCCTTCTCACATGAATCCATCTAGACAATGGAGAAAGAAAGAAAATGTTTGGATATCAACAAAGTAGGATTGTTTCGTATTTACTCACCTCTAATTCTTCACTTTCCATCGCCTTCTCAGGCTTCTCGAAGCTTCGTTTCTTTAAATTATGAGTATGCCCCACTTTCAATAATCTTCCTAACACAAGCAAAAGTCCAGCATGCCTTGACATTTCCACGTCATTCATAGGTACAAAAGATAGATTACGGATCAAAGTTGATATACATAGGCACCGCCTGGTTAATGAGTCACAATAATCATAGACTGGATGTAGTGGTGAACCATTTTCACTGTCCACCTCTTCTTCCAGCTCAACGAAATTGGCTGGATCTGTTACGACTCGTTCCTTCTTATTATTAGTAGTAGTAGTACCAGATTGCGATTTACATGCTGTTTCTGGCTTGTTGTTGTTGCTACAAGTGCTAGGATTCAGGCTTCTGGACATATTCGAAGGTGATGATGAGGATGAGAATGATGAAAAATTATGAGCTTTCTCCAGAATCACATCTTCACTCATGGCTAGTGGCGTGGCAGTTCGATGATCTTTATCACTGATGTTTTGAGATGATGTATCATTCACTTTCCTCTTAGATTGTCCCTTGTCTTTGTTAAAATTAGCTGCATTATTCGTTTTATGAATACAATTCACTGGAAAGTTTCTCGAGTTCTCATGCTTGATGCTTTCTGCTAGCTCTTGACTTCTCAAAAGATTTTCATCTTTACAATCCGAAGGATGAGGTAAAACAGTAGTCTCTTCATTACATTTGCTTGCTAAATTGCTTGCTTTTCTTCGACGATGTTTGATCAACTTCACAAGCTTAATTGGCTTTTCTTTAGGCTCAAAATGAGTTAAAATGTGGTCTGTTGATTCACTAAAACCTTTCCGCCAATGTTCACGCTCAACTTTGAATCCAGCATGTAAACGATCCCATTTTTTATCAAAATCAGTGCTGAAAAGTGTTTCAGTTTCCTCAACCTTCACACTCTTTCCAACACGAGATTTTAGCGTATAGTTCATGGATGATCGTAACATTCGCAAGTACTGGTCATTCTTTGGAATATCTTTGAACATTTCCATCTTGCATGAGACTTTATCCCAATCCATCAGACCATCATTTTCCTCCTCTTCTTCACCTTCCTCTTTCTTCACCTCCGATGTACCATTTAATCGTTTAATTTCAGGCTCTGAATCACAGTCACCATTGTATGAGCATACTTCATACCATTTCTTTTTACGCTTGTGTTCAATATTTTTTATACTCCGACCAACACCAAGTTCAGAGTCCTTAACAATGTCTTCAAACATTTCGTTCAAACACTTCTTATAGTGCTCTAAGAGAGTGTCCAACAGACCCGGCATGTGTGGAAGCCCAAAGAATAAGTAGGTGTTATCATGGCTAACCAGAACGGTCAAAATATCCAATGCCCATGTTGTCTCAGCCAGTAGCCCTGATTTTAAGCTCATCATCAATCTCCATGGATCTACTTGCGGAAAATCCTTAGGAGACAACTTCTTATGTTTAATCAATAAGGGCTGACTAGCCTCAACACTGCCGGGTGGAAATGTCATCTCTTTCTTCATCACTTGAGGTTGAGGAACGAGGCTTGGACTCAACCGCTGTGGGGCTGTCATTTGTGAACTCATGGGAGATGAGAAATGATTACTCGAAGCTGGAGAACTGCGATCCAAAAGACGAGCTAAATGCTCAGAATGAGTTTTGGGTGTCATGCTCGATACTCCTGACATTTGACCAGGACTAGGGAACATTCTATTCATTTCACTAGGTCGAACTGGACCTTGCATACGATTCATAGAATCGTGATGGTACATTGGTGGATACCCAGATCCCGATGGACCATTAGGCGGAGGATATGCTCGATATTGCATACCATCACGAGTCCATTGTTGGTGCTGAACGCCAGGAACTGGAGCACCACTTGGGATGCTTGTAGGTGGTTGCCCTGGGGTAGCACCTTGAGAATAAGGTGAGCCTGTTGGTGGGTAACCGTTGTTTGGTATGTATCCTGGAGGACGAGGAGGTCTATTCATCATAGAATTTTGAGAAGGATGCTGAGGAGATTGTTGATTATAATAATAAGAATTCGGATGAGAAGCAGGCCGTTGAGGTGAATAACCTGCACTAGAAATTGGAGGCATTTGGTATGCACTATTCTGTGGGGATTCATGTCTTGATGGCATGTAAGATGGTCTCATTGGAGATGTCGATACTGATGGCTGGTGTGATGATGAAGGAGGAAACATAGAATTGTTCTCGATTTGTTCACGTGAGTTAGGCATCGAATAGGTGCTCTGTGTGGCTGTTGGCTGACCAGAAGATGATGGTGACGATTGAGGAGGAGTAACATGCCTTTCTCTATTATTTGCAGGTCCTGTATAAGGGGAAACTGGTTGGGATGGTGATTGCGATACATGTGACGGAATATTTGGTGCTGAGTGACGATAGCTCTGGGGATGATCCCGACTATTACTATTGACTGAAATATCTGAAGAGTAAGATTCAGTCAATCCACTTTCCCTTTCATTCCTCTCACTTCCACCACGAGAACCTGGACGAATATAAGATGATCCCGTGTTTGTGGGATCAGCTGAAGCTTGAGGAGGTGGACCATAGTGAGAGCTGGTGGCTGGATAGCCGGTATTCCCTTGCATCGGAGGCCCCTGAGTTCGAGGTAATCCTTGCTGATGGTAGTGATAGGGAGGATTTTGTTGATTATATCCCGAGTTGGACATACTAGGGGCAGTTGAATAGCCTTCTCTGGACATCTCAGACACACTCACTAGAGGTTGTGATGATGGTAGATAAGGAGGCCGGTGTGGCAGGCTTTGATAGGAATTCGAATTGGCTGCATAAGGTGAATTGGCATCATTCGAGCCTGAAGACTGTGAATAGCTAGAAGAGCTTTCCGAGACTGATGATTTTGGAGTTTTCATGCTAGAATGAGACTGAGATTGTGAACTGGGGACAATGGAGTTCTTTTGATCACTGCAAAAATACACAAGGAAAAAAGAGTTAATCTCGGGATATGACAAGGATTTTTGAATCGAAAACTTCAGAGAAGTGAACATAAAATATATCAATATTTAGTTGAGATTTAGATCAAACTGAACTCACCTCTCCGGATAATAGTTACGATTAACAGGTTGTTGAGAATGAGAATCATCTGGTGCTGAAGCCACCTCATTTCTCTCATTGGTCAACGATGAATTCGATTCTGGACCTGGATATGATGGTCGCCTGTAAGAGGATGGAGATACCATCCTTCCTGGTCTAGCTGGAGATGGTGAGCTTGGTGGTGGATAATGAGAAGGTGGATATGATCCGCTACCACCTGGAACATAAGATGAAGATGAGCTCGGTACCCTATTTACCATCTCATTTTGTGACTGTTGTTGATGAGAATAATAATTTGGATAACTCGTGTTCCCATAACTAGCATCAGGCATTCCAGGATAACCTGGTTGACTGCCCTCTGGACCGGGATATGGACGAACATTTGAAGGAGTTGTCGAAGGAGAAGGTTGAGAGAAGGCGGGATTGGATTCCGACTGAGATGGAGTATTCGACTGAGGATAACTACTTTGTGAATTACTATCAGCTGATCCAGGCGAAGGTGCACTAACTCTCTGACGTGACGAGGCTGATGAGGAAGGTGAGGGCTGAGACTGTTGCTGTCGTTGCTGTAATTGACTGTGAGAATGATGTTGCTGATGTTGCTGGTGTGGCTGTTGCTGCTGTTGCTGTTGTTGTTGTTGTTGTTGTTGGTATTGTTGGGGATGCTGAGGATGCTGTGGATGCTGATGGCCAGGTGAGGGGTGAAAAGGTTGCTGATTAGGATGGAATGGGCCCTCCATATTCCCAGAGCCAGGACCATAAGCATAATGAGAAGAGTGATGAGGAGTAGGTGGATGAGGAGGACCTCCAGGACCCGGTGGATACCCACCGACTGGAGATGCGTAAGGAGCAAGAGACGGTGAGTGATGATGTTGCTGATGATGAGGCATATACTGATGAGGATGCTGAGGTCTCTGCTGAGGAATAGGATGTTTACTGGGAATGGACAGAGATGGAGAAAGATGGAGAAAGATTAAAATGAGAATTCTAGAAAACTTTGATTCTTGCAATGGAACCGATAGAAAAATAATGTTGTCATGAAATACAAATTTATTTTACTCACTTATCGATTGTAGGAGGATAGGCTTGTGGAGGAGGATATCCTGAAGGTGGAATAGGAGGATAATTTTGATTTTCAGGGTACATCCCTGATGGATGAGGGGGACGAGCTCCGTAGGGCTGATGTGGATGAGGATGCGGTGAAGATGTCATCGGTTGTACCCCTACTCCTACTCCTCCTTGTGGACCAAGTCGATGTCCGGATAAACTTCCTTCAAATTGCACTGGAGTACCTGATTGAGGATAACTTCCTTGTGAATTACTATCAGCTGATCCTGGCGAAGGTACATCTTTTCGTTTACTTTTACCACGATTCGGATGAGGTGATTGCTGTCGTACTGACTGTCCTCCTGGACTTTGACCCATCATGGAATTCTTATTATTATTATTACTATTATTTCCTAATGATTGATTGGATTGACCAGAATAGTTCATTTGACTATTACCCGGAGGAAAACCTGGCGGTCCTGGATACTCATTACCCATATGCGGAGGAGGCGGTGGATGCATTGTTTGACCGTAAGGAACCATATTTCCTGGAGGCATATTTCCCATATTTCCACCAGGTCCAGGTCCGGGCCCAGCACCCATCATACTGTTTGGTCCTGCCGGGGATGGATAACTGTTACCAGGAAAAGGTGAATCCATTCGGCCAGAGTTGGTGAAACTACCTTGTGAATCACTATCACCGGGCGCTGGTGATGTTGCTCCTCCAGCCGCAGCCGCTGCTTTATTTTTCTTACTTTTTGGTTCATTTTGAGACAGCAATGCCTCCGAACTTATTCCACCTCGATCATATTTACATTCAAAATCTAATAAATGTTTGTTGTACTGTTTCCTTATGGCGTACGCAGAGCTTGGATTAACCATTATATTACACGCAAGAGCAATCTCTTTCCACATTTTGAGCCTATGCACTTCAGCGAAACCACCTCGCTCTTTCACGGTATTGTATAACAAATACAAATCCAAAGGATGTTTTGCAATCGTCGGCGATGAGGTCATGGATACTCCACGGGATTCATGAAAGGCCGCCAATTTTTTCATAAATTTATCTTTTTCACTTTCCTCAGCCATTTTGCTCCACTGGTTTTGCTGGTCTTCTCTCTCTCTTTATCTCTTGCTTGAGAAAGATGATGGTGATGAACAAGCTCTTCTCACTGCCAGGTTTGGTTATGTCGCAGCACAAAAATTAGACCACATTATGTCGCAGTTGATGTAGCATGTAAAAAAATTATCAGAATTTTAGTTTCACAAAATTTTTAACCCAAATAAACAGAGAATTTTCTCTTGCAAATACAGGCAAGAAGGGCGTTCTCCATTCACTAAGCAAGTTTCTCTCTCCTACCAGTTGAAAAAGATGCTCAATACAGATGAATGTGTATGTGTGTGTGCAACCAGAATGCTCTCTCTCTCTTTTCTCTCTTTCAATATTGAGTACAAAATATGTGGCCAGCGATCAGTGGACAAAAAGACAATTCAATTCACTGGAACGAGATGAACAAGAAGAATCAATATTAGTACAAGAAAGTTATCGATGTCTTATAAGCACACAATTCAAAGTGTGAGAACACACACACAATACTTACCTAATCAAAATCAATGGGTCACACTGGCTGTAATGTTGGTGATGGAAAAGTGATCCAAAAGCAATAAAATACACTATATACACGGCTCATTGATCACCAAAAAAGTATGAGACATAATGTACAGGAATGAGTGATACCCTTATTTAGGATCACAATCATGTAAGAAATTTTTTCTTAAATTAAATTAAATTAACCTCAAATCATCACAATTGAAATTCTTTCCATTTTCATTTTCCATGAAAATCACAGAGTTTGCCTAATATATAATAGATGGCGCTAAAAATTTTACCGCCATCTTTTGACAAGTGTTTTCGAATTTTTGTGTTCAAAGTTCTAGTTCAGAACTTTCGAATATTCGAATATTTCAACCATTAATGATGGCCATGATGATACTAAGAAAGAATGTAAGGTTTTTTGCTTGGATCATCATATTCGGGTGAGTTTTGATGAGATTTCGAGATAAATAGTTTGATGCTCTATGGTGATTTTTTAAGTGAGAATCTCGTGTTTTTTCTTTACTACCATTTCTGAGGGAGAGATTGATGAAATAATTGAACTTTTTTTTCGAAAATGTAGGATAATAGAATCACAAAACAGATAGAAAATTTAATTCAATTTGAGTTCTGTTGGGAAGAGGATAAGAGTGATTGTTGTGAGTTCTAGATTTTGTTTCGTAGCTCGAAATGCAAACTTGATTACATGTATGACCGAAAATATTTTGTATTATGTATTATGTAATCCGATGACAGTATTCCATCATCATTTTTCAAGCTCAAGTGATGAGCAGCTTGTCCTTCCTATCAGTCAACGGTGAAATCGTTTTCAAACATCTTTGAAATTCATTTGTGTAAGCTTTTACTATGACAAGCAAATGATTTTCAACAAAATATTAACCCCTTCCAAATGAACCATGTCAACAAACAACAAATGTATTAATCATTAATGATTAGAAATTATGAAATGGTCTGATTCTCATCATGAACTTCCCTGAGATGGCAGTCTTAGCTCCAAATTGATTTTTAGAACAGTAATTCTTTTACAAGCATTCTATACTTGATTCTCGATTTTTGTTTAAGCAGCCACCAGCGATTGATGTCTCATTCAGAAAATTCATTTTTCTAACTTTTATATGAATGTTACAAGAACATGGAATTTCAAGTGGTAGTAACCACAGCACATGAATTTCAAAACAATAGCCTATCGTTAGAGCAACACCTCGTTCTTTCTTCACTGCCTCAAGCAATTGACCATGAGCTTGAAAATTGCTCCAATTTATCGACCTCTAATCGATTGCAAAGGCTCGTCAGTATAACATAGCGGCTAATTGTAATATAAGCCTATTATTATTATCTGACAGATTTTGGTGAAAAAGGTTAGTCTTGAAATTTTCGATTCGTTTTCAAAGAGAACATGATTTTTTTAAGATTGAAAAGAGGGAAAAAATTTATCGTGGTAGCAGATATCTGTTTTTTCTTACTCATGCTACACATCAACACCAACGCCAAATCAAATTTTGATTCTGTCCTATTGAAGCTGAAAATGTTTCAAGTGTGCGTACTTAATTGTGGCAGTGAAAGTGAAAAGATTTGATCAAGCAATCCATCCACATTAGAATCGCCTTACTCTATCTTCATGCCCACCGATTTTTGATTCATCTTCCTCTTCAGATTAAGATTAACTGCTCCATGTGAACAAAGCATTCACTGTACTTTTTTCCACGAAAAAAACTTGTGATTCACCTTCGAATTTGGCATCATTATTAGATCAAAACTTTCCGGTTCAACTTCATTCTCGAAGTGGAGATGAAGAAAAAAATCTTGAAAACTTATTCGTTGCCCCTTCGATTGTAAGCTTCATTTTACACAGCCCACACTTATATTCACACGTACTCACTTTGGTGGGCAATAAATAATCGATATAATCGGTGAAAAAAACTAGTAATATAGTGGCTTTGATTAAAGTAAGGGGTGGTCAATGAAGAAGAAGATCGAGAAACAAGAAGATAAATAAATGAAACTCATTCCAAAGTGTTCATAAAGAAGGGGGGAAACTTTTCCCAAGTTCGAAACCTTGATCAAAAAATATTTACTACAAAATACTATTTCATTCACATGTCTATCAGCTCATTCATTAATGAATGAAAATGTGCTTCATCGATCTTCCATTAAAACCGTCAAACCACTCAATCCAGTCCGATGAGCCGGAAAATCGATTACTCTATGGTCAAAGGGTTGATGAATTACCGGCACTGTGTCCATCAATCCCTCTGTGGCATCCAAAAAGACTAATCTATTTCTCAGATGGCTTGTGGAAGCAATTATATTTATGATGACTTTGAGAAAAAATGAAGAAATATTTTCTCTCTCTTTCTTGGATGAGATAACAATTAAAATACGCCTATTGACGTACGAATGAAATATTCCAAGGACAGTCGAAACCAGGGCTTGGCAGATCTGATGCTACCATTATTAAAACCAATGCTTTTGCCACTAAAAATTCATCTCTCTCTACCCCTTTCGGATACACACACAAAATAGATTGAAATGCCCACGTATTATTCGCAGGAAAAGAGGAGAAAATCCTCAGATCTAGTGGTGATTAAGGTGCGTATACACATATATATATTCCAGCAGGTATATACATAAGAATAACATGTAAGATGTATATCTTGGAAAAGCTCAAGCCTCGAGGTGCTAATTCGTTGGAGGAAAATTTTGTTAGTGACTCGGATACACTTAAACTTTTTTCAACACACATGCATGACCCATTCAAAATTTAAAATTAAGCTAAATTTTTCACACTGATGAAAATGATTGAGGAAAAGGTTTGGCAGATCTCAAATTTCGAAAAAATTAAGAACAGTTCAAATTTTTCGATTCGTGGGCAATGAATAAGGTGAATACATTATCATCATGGAAGATCAAGTGCACTGGGCTCGAGCATGATGTTCGAAGTAAACATAAATAATGATGTTTTAGTGCGGTGGCGGTGGTCGAGGAACGTTACACTTTTACTTATTGCATGATGGAATCGAAAGAGAAATGATTGTAGGCGAAAAAAATGATTCCAATCTTTTCACATGTTGAGCGACGATTCGTCGTCTTCGTATTCATAAAAGATTGAACTTCCCACCTGTGATAAATCGCAAGGTTTGCCATCAATAAGGTTCCGAACATACATTTTTTATCCGATCTCAAAATCCAAGATCATTAGAAATGAATGAATGTATGAATGAATGAGTAAATGAATGGATAGATTGATGTTTGTATACGTTGATGACGCAAACCACAGCCATGACGTTGACGATCGAAATGTTTTTCGGGCTCCAATCTTAGCCATTACGACTACTTACGATCAAGAGGACGAAAGAAAATAATAAACATCCAAAGTCCACAGATTCTGACCAATTTGTCCATCTCCAGCTAATGGTTGATCTGTTTCTAATTATGAACATCATGTTTATCATTTCCCGTCATCAATCATCTTGAGCCTCATCAACTATGTTCCAGCGACTACTAATAACCCACAATATTGGTCTTAATTACACAGATTTTGATCATCACTAGTCAATGAGATGCACCTTTCGATTCCACCGGATGTACCGGTTTCCTTCTCTTCTTCTTCTTCAATCATTTGAGGTTCACTCGTTTCGACATCGTGTTAACCTTGGCACACATATTGTATGCATGTGTATTTGATTTGTTGTATGCGTGGTAGTAGAGGAACTCATGAATGAAAGAAGAGAGAGAGAGAGAGAGAGAGAGAGAGAGAGAGAGAGAGAGAGAGAGAGAGAGAGAAGAAAGAGGGAAAACAGAGTTTTGAGCTTGATTCTCTTTCTCGATCAACCATAATGTGGGTGGCGGTGGAGAAGTTCGCTTGTTTCTATCCTCAGTACTCATGGACCTGTTGATGTTCGATGGATGAAGAGATATCACTTTCAAAAATTTTCAAAAACAATATTGATTACCACCATCTCTGGAAGACTGGAAAAAAATAATCGCATTACTGGACCTATAAAAATGTTACTTACTTTGATGTGTATTGGAATGTAAATAGGATGTAAATAGGATGGCGATAATGATGATGATAAAAGTATATACTTCAATATCTTCTCTGTCATCTTTCTTTCTGCCTCAAGGATAAAATGAAAAAATCGGATTAGCTGATCCGTTGATGAAGCCCAAAAAATCGGCATGAATATAGTGGACAAATGTTGTTAAAAGTGTACAAAAAGAAAGAGAGAGGGAGAGAAAGAGAGAAAATTCACATCCTCAAGCATACACATTTGCGTGGTGCTGATGCGTTGGCGGGAAATCTTCTTGGCTTCTCTCTCTCTCTCTCTTTCTCTCTTACTTCGACTGTGCCGATAGAACTCAGGCCAATTGCTCAGTGGTCTCTCTATTTCGACAGTATTTCTTTTCCATTCACATATATACATTTTTATTATTGCCACTCATCGTCCTCACTTGTGTATGTGAGTATCGTCCGAACTGAATTTTTGTGTGAAAACTAGTTCGTCTCGAACATTTGGGCAAGTGTAGTGTGTGGTGTGTGCCAATTGAAAGAAGAAAATTTTCGCTTGCATATGTCCGTGGGTGTCCGTCGGACGTTCCTTTTCGCAGTTAAGCATTTGTCGTTGAATTGAACAGATCAAACTCTGGCCGATCCCCAACAGTCAAGATAATGTTCATTTTAGTGATCAAATGACTGAACTGAATATCAAGACAGTTGACTTTTGACTCTTTTTTCCGCTGATTATTGCTGAAATTCCCTTCCGTTCTCACCATAATATCTAGAATTCTCTTTCTATTTGGAAGACAATTTTTTTCGTCTTTTTGTGCTTCTCACCAAACCGGCTTAATAGTCAACATCGTCGAACTTTGTGATTTCAATGGTTCTGTGAAAACATTTCCATTAGACTGTGATTTGGTGTAGAAAACAGTGATATCATCTGGACATTCAAAAATTTTGTTTCATCGACTAATTGTATATACATTTAAAATCATTTATAATGTGAGTATTATTTTCGATATTTTGATAGGAAAAAAGTGTGAAATCATGTCAAAACTTTTCTTCAAACACTTGCTGGCTTTCGTTTGAACGAAGATAATCACATTTTAAACAGAAAACGGTTAATATCGTCAATGTGTATCAAATTTGATGGCTGGATTCCTTCGAAGATGAAGTATTCGATGAAATATGTTTCGAAGAATAATTCTTCTATCTAGACAAAGTTCAGTTTAGTTTTAGAGTTTCATAAACTCCAGAAGTTTATACTGGGAGAGTTGATTATTTACCGGCAATGTTGATGCTTTGAGTTTCTTGTCTTGACTTCTCTCAGTTATGAGCTCATTAATTTTAATTATTCTCGATAATTTAAGTCAATAAGATCTCACGTGGTTGAAAATGATCCTGATTTGGAAAGTTTGGGCAAATCATGAGGAATGCTTTGCGTTTGTTGAGGCTCCAACCAGGGAAGATCCATTAGAGACTGTTTGATTGGATAAATCAAGGAATATCTTGTCTTAGTTCTACAAAAATTCATATAATTGTGAAAATTATCGTAATTGAGTGAAAATTAATACCGATCATGAATATTAATACATATATTCACTCATCAGATGAGGTGGAATACAATTCAAAACAATTCGATTACAATTCCGTTAGTACAATGTCGCGATGCTTGAAAATTTTCTCAATTTCACGCCGATTGATTATCGGACTATGGATGCATATTTTTCTAATTCTTGATGCCAAAATTTAAATTTTTCTCGGTAAAATCATTCAAATTTTTATCAGAGTATGCTTCCATCTTGTGAACTGGAAAACATTTCGAGTTCTATTTTTGTCCTTTCTCAATGTTATTGGGTTCGTTTGCGAATAGATTTAGATGAAAATTTGATATTATCAGTCGTTTAAGTGATTAAATCTGCTCATCAAAGGAACCAATAGTGACCAATAATTAACTCCATTTTATGGCTTGAGCGAAGATCTGAATCGTGAGACCATCAAGGGTGAGTAGGATGGAATTTGAAGTTCTAATATCATTTCTCAGTAACAGACTGGATCCTAGCAGTTACTAGGAAAACTAGATTGTGACCTAATTACCCTTCTCTACCGGAAATTTTCCTTCCGCCAATTTAATTGTCTTTTAAATTCCTATTCATTTTACTTAAGACATTTTCAATCAATTAATGATCATCAGATAAGATTAAGGATGATCGCGGAGAAATATAGACAACAATGAATCAGATTTGAAGATTAGAAAGGGAGAAAATTTCAACAGAATCTCAGCACCCTCTTAATTTTCTTGATTCATTGATGGCTATCTATCAACTCATAAATTTAACTCGATCATGCCATAGACAGGAGAAGATAGTCTCCAAAAATTTTTTGCTTGTTTCTCTTCAAACCCAGAATTTAACAATTATCAATCACACTGTGAATGATCTTAGCCATTCATTTTCAGTTCAAATCGAGTTGAGAAAAAACGAAAAGTTCTCGTGAAAAGAAAAAATAAAAGCTCAAATCATTTGAGGACACTTGATCTATGGGGATAAAGTATCTAAGGAAGAATGGAAAATAACGGAACATGTAATGAATCACAATTTCCATGGCTGTTTAGTCTGTTCCTTATCCTGTTGATTTCTTGCCTCAACTTGTTGATATAATGCTCAAAGTTTCACTTGAATTGGCATTAGTTTAGAGAGAGAAAAAGTAAAGATCAACCAAAAGACATTCGCCATTCATTATTCATATTCCTTTGCCAACTCTTTGGTGTATGTCTTGTCTTTTTTCGCCTTGTTCATTTGCTCAACCACAGAGACAGATAACTGTTCATCCGAATAGTGCCACACAAATCGCCTTGCCATTAGTTATGATAATTTATTCGGTGATAATTGATGCTGAAAATCAGTTTCAAGACAGTCTCTGAAATCCTATTATTTTATAGATAATGTCACCAATCATAGAGTAGGAGTCATTTATTAAGCTGAAAAAAAGGATTTTTTTTCTTCTCCTTCTTTCGGGTTATCAACCTCATCTCTCTGTATGTATCGGTTAAGAGAGAGAAAGAAAGAAAGAAAGAAAGAGAGAGAGAGAGAGAGACAAAAAACTTTTCAACTTTTTATGTATGCATCAAGTTGTAATTAGTGAAAATATCGATTGAGTTCAAAATATCTTCTTTTTCTTTTCCTCTTCCTTCGGAAACAAAGATAAAAACAATAACAAACCAAAATGATGCCATAAAATCATCACAATCGAATGCATTATACAAATGAAAGAGAGAGAGAGTTTATGAACGAGCTCTTGATCCACTGGCACACATCAAGATTTTTACTAGAAATTCTCTCTCTCTCTTCCTCTCTCCTTCATCCTATGTCTATGGAACTTGCTGATTCTTCCACATGCTTAGGTTTGTAAGATGATAATGATACCCAATGAATGAGGAAAAAAGAAGAGAGGCTGGTCCTTGTGGTGCTACAAGATGAAGAGGGGCGAGAAAGAGAAAGTGAAGGGGTGAAGAGTTCCGCTTGAAGAAGAATGAAAGTGAGGCAATTCAGTTGATCGCAGTGTAAATATTTGGATGGCATAAAATCAAAGTTGAGAGAGAGAAAAGCATGTGGAGAAAAAGATGCTGAATTCTTTCTCTCTCTCTCTCATCTCTCTATCACAACCCTCTTTCTTTTTCTCTTTCTCGCCTAGTCATTCTCATCTTCCGCTACTGTATGCTCGCTCTCTCTCTCTCCTCGACTTATCATCATCTTAAGACCTAAAAATTTTACTCTATCTTGTCTTGCCATCAGCTTTGGATTTCCTACTCTTGGATGAAACACTTTTTTTCTCATCAGAATACGTGGAACGCTGTAGAACAAAACAAAACAAAATTCCTCACAACATTCACAGACTCTTAGCAAAATACCATGATATCAAAGTGAGTGGGTACAAGGAAGAAAGAGAGATTATGTGCGTGTGTAAAATTGTCAATTTTTTTACTGAATGTATTTGCTACTTGCTTGCCCATTTGCCATGGGATTTTCTCCGGCTGGAGAAGTTCTGAAAAAAAACTTGGGCAGCACAACATTGCCGCTTCATGGGTGACGATGATGGATATATGAATCATAATGAGATGCCGATGGTAATGATCCATAGCATCGTTGACATCTTCTCTTTTTTTCTTCTTTTCCATTTCTACTGTTCTACCGTACACATGACTATCGACGCTCTCGTGGATGGCTATCTTAAGATAATAATCAGCAACTAGTGGAAAAACAAACTCTTTCATACCAGGAATGCCTATTTTTTGGCTTCATCTCGCATCTATGAGTCAAAAATGAACAGAATTCCCAATTAAAGAGAGCAAGTGCAGCAGGGAAATTCTTTCGGGATACCTTGAAGAAGAAAAAGAAGAAGAAACAGAAAGGTTTGAAGGTCTACACACTATAGGCTTAAGGAAGGATCAAATCAATTATTTACACGACAAAACTTTTACCGTTATTCTGTATGTGTAACATGCTCGATGAAATGAGGACACTCTTCGCTCTTATACAACTACTAGGAAAGCTACTTGCAAGGTTGATTCTTGGCTTCAGGTCAAGAGATGCCTCTTTTTATAAATTTACTACAAGCTTTTATTGCTGATTTGTTTTCCATGAATTGACGAATAAGTGTGGTTCCTCTGGCTGGAAACATTCCTCACTTTGCCGCTCATTTGTGGGGACTTTTTTTTCGAGGGGCCTTTGCTGAAGCCCTCTTCCCATTATCATTGCCGTCATCAGCAAAAGTCATCGAGATGAAGAGAAGTCGTCTCGTGGACTTGACTGCAATATGATGGCTTACGATATTTGTCGGTGCCAAAAGGGTTTATGTAACTGTAACCACCATTCACATTGGTGTGATGCGAATTTGGGCCGCCGATGAAAGATATGCGAGGTTCACTCTTTTTCTTTCTCGTCCTCATCCTATCATCATCAAAGATCAACTTTGTCGTTGAGGCATCTCCAATATATATATACACTATGGAAATACTGTAACGTTGTCTTGTCCCTATCATTTTACCCTTTTGGATCCAGATGCAGAGATGCCACTGTATCAGTGAACAGAGATTAGAAGTACAGTTACTTACTAATAGCAGTAGTCATAGTTTTTCATCAATTGATCCTTTTGATTATTGCAAGCTAGAAAAATTTCCTCTCTCTCTATCTCTCACTCATGATGTTTCAAGATGATATTCTCAATGCTCGTGTACCTATCAGTGTCTTTCGACGAATCAGTGTTGCGTAGTGAAGAGAGAGAGAGAGAGAGAGAGAGAGAGAGAGAGAGAAAGAGAGAGAGAGAGAGAGAGAGAGAGAGAGAGAGAGAGAGAGAATTGGATGGAGCGCGAAAAGATTTGCGAAAAAGATAGACTGTCAATATCTTTTCGAAATTCACTTGTGAAAGTTTTTCTCGACGAAGATGAACAGTTTCCACTTTCGTTTTCTCCTGTCCTTTTCACTTTTCTCCTCTGTCTTCCAATCTTTCTCTTCTCTGCTCTTCTATCTCTCTCTTCCATGCCGATGTCATCGACCCTCCAAGGCTTATCTTCATGCCACTTTAATTTCATGAAACCAAGTCCCTTCAGTTGTCCTGGTTTTTCATATGCTGAGCTGAGAGACTTTGATCCATTGACTGGAGAAAGAGAGAAAAGAGAAAACGAACATACTGGATGCTGGAGGATGAAGAAGATGAAGCTGAAGATTCACCACTGGCATCACACATCTCACCTCATCACTTGCTCTGAAAATATCTCTCCGCTTTCCAGTTCGTCACCGGAAAGCGGTTTTACTTTAAATAGAAAAAAAGAATTTTACCTCTTAATTTACACACACATACACATACACACGCACGTACGTGGTTATAGGTGATCGATGATGGCAAGTCCAAAGTAAAAATAAAAGGGAAAGAAAAGTAAAATAGAAAGACAGTGAAAGCCTAGTGTCGAAATGAACTCTTTTTTGAGACATGATAAGTCAGTATATCTTTTTTGAACAGAATTTACATGTCAATTAAACCTATTCTTCCCCTCTTTCTCTTACTATGTGTCTCTCTCCTCTGATGGAGCACATCATGAACTGCTTTCATCTCTTTCTCTCTCTCTCTCATGAAAATGAATTTTGGAATGAAAAATTAATTTCCCAACAAGACACATAGTCAGCAATTGGAACCAGAGATTGTCGCCCAAAAGAGACGAATATAACCGTTAGGCCAATTATTGCTGTTTGGCACCTTTCACCTTGCACGTCTCAAGATGAGTCTTGTTTACTTCTCCAAAAGATGCATTATTTCTGTCTGATACCGAGAAGTCACTTGTGTGCAGAGATGATAGCTCTAATTTGAGATGCTATCCAAAGCATGATGGAAAGAATTTTTCAGGAAGAGAGAAAAAGTGGGATCATGATTTCGAATTTCTTGTCGATCTTCCGTGGAATTTCTCCTCTCTCTCTCTCTCTCTCTCTCTCTCTTACTCCCAGCATCTTTTTCTTCTTCCACAGTTTTGTGGGGAAAACTTCCTCCTTCTTTCTTGAGCCACCGAAATTCTTCATGCTGGAACTGAGTGTCTTAGGACCGTTCTTAAATGAATCTTGATGAATACTGATAGGGAGAACATACGTATTTAGGATGCTGGGTATAGTTCATTACTTTTTGAAACTCACTTGATTCAAGAAGTTGGGTGAAGGTTTTCATGCCATGCCATGCCAGTGTTCTGTTTCTTCATTTCATTTGATAGCAACCGAATTAACCTTACTAATGTTGAAATACAGTGCACTTTATTGTGATGTCAAAAGGAGAGAAAGATTTTACTCTTCTCCAAGACGTTGCGATACAGTACAATGATAGTTGTCTATGGTATTCCAAAGAGAGAGAGAGAGAAAAGAGTTGGATGTCATCTCATGGAATTTTGTCTGGAACAGAACGAGGTTGAATAGAGGGCCAAAAAATTTTAGCTTCACAATTTTTGAAATTCACATTATCACACAATTAGAATGGTTGTCAGATTACTGAAAATAATTTCGGCAACAGAATCCAATTTCTTTCTGTATGCCCTCTTTAATTTCTTTTCATCTTCTCTCTCTTCCTTCCACTTGTGGGCCAAAATTTTTTTCTCTCCTTCAATCTTTGATATGTCCATTTGTTCTTTCCATCATGATGATTTCGTTTCAAGTTAATCGAATTAATTGTGTACAACTTCTTCCACCCCTACCTATCTGACTGTTGATGACAAGAAATTTTCAGAAAAAATATACTTCAACTATGCTGCTCCACTCATTATGCTTGAAAGATAATCATTATCTTCCATGCAAAATGTCAATGTCAACCAAAAATTTCAAATAAATCAAGAGTAGGTGGAATGAGTAAGCCATATAGTGTAGAGAGATAGATAGGGAAAGAAGAAGAAGAAGGAATGAAAAATCTTCTTAACACTTTCAAACCACTTTCACTGTTCATGAATGAGTTAACATTATTGAAATTCAAGATATCCCCATCAGCAAGTGGAGGAGAAAAATTTTGGCCACCAATCAGGCGATTAATCGTAAGAGTAGTTAATTTTTTCTCCTCCATCAAACCGTATCCACGTCGTTTGGCCCTTATTTTTGGGTGTAGATATTAATTTTTCTTCTCTCTCTCTCTCTCTCTCTCTCTCTCTCTCTCTCTCTCTCTCTCTCTCTCTCTCTCTCTCTCTCTCTCTCGAAAATTGCCTATTTTCTCTGTTTCACTTTTCCCAAAGTGATACACAAGTGCTAACTCTCAAAGGCTCTCAAGGCTTGTCATCTTTCATTTCCCCAAAACTCATCCATATTCTCGGATCTCTCTCTCTCTCTCTCTCTCTCTCTCTCTCTCTCTTTGGATAATTAAACAAATGAATAGGTAGTAAAAATGAGGCGAATTTTAACCGAAATTTTGTGCATCAATGCAATACAGTATTCCCTGAAAACCTAACTTTTCCCGCTGATTACGTCAGTGAGTTAGAGTAAATCGTATTGATATCTTGATCTCATTTGAGAGTAGAGGAATATTGGCGAAGTTTATTGAACTTACTGGTATCGGTGAAGACGAGAGAGGAAGGAAGAAGGCGGAGAGGAAGATGGAAAAAAGTCTTCGTCGTGAAGAAGAGTTGCTGGGTTGTCTATGGATTGACTTTGGGTTGCTTATGGGTTGCCTGTAGATTGACTATGGGGTCCTATGGGTTCCTATGGGCTGTGCAATAATTCATTCATTTTGCTATTCTTGTCCACGATAGTGATGATTGTGACGCGCTTTCATGTTCATTTGCTCCTCACAATTTGTGCATTGAAATTTTTATTGTGATTAATTGTGAGTACGAGCACCAAAAAGTGGCGCAGAGAGAGAGAGAGAGAGAGAGAGAGAGAGAGAAAAGATGGGGATGAAGATGAGAGAGAAGACGAAAGAAACGGAAGATACTGATAATTGACAAAGATAAATAATGATCTTGATGAACTTTTTGCATGAAAGTGTTTGCATCAACATTTGGATGGAATTCTGCCGAAATGGCTTATTTCTGCTTCTCTTATACAGTTCTTGAAAGAGAGAGAGAGAGAAATTTTTCAGTATCTTTTTGAGTTTCAATTTTTTTCCTCACTTCTGAAACTTTCATTCTATCTTTTTCTTCTCTCTCTAATACACACCAATCAGCCAATGTAACTGGAACGAGAGGGAAAAAAGTTTCAAAATGAGGCTCATAAATTGTACTACTAGGTACGAAATAGAGCGTAATCGAGGGCAAACTTTTGATTCTTAGATGAGCATGACAATGAAGACGTTGATGCGAATCTGTTGAATACAGAACTTCTATATATTCTCTTCCATCTATCTACTAGGCGAAGATGCTACAGCAAAATAGATCAGGAAATAACAACTATATGTTGATTTTGCCTGGGAAAGAGAGAGAGAGAGAGAAAGAGAGATGTCAAGAAGATATTCTGCGATTAGCTGGGTTCTTAAAGTTCCTCTGAGATGAAGATAATGGGATGATGGTGATCCCGAGGAAATGGCATGGGTAAAAGTGAAAGATTTTGCATGGTGACAGAGAGGCATGGTTGAAAGCTTCCACTGTGCTCAGTATACTGTGATGGTGGAAGCTTTTTCCTACTCAGATAATTGTAATGAAGATTATCTTCGGTTCTGCGGTATGTTATGAGGATAGAATGGCTGATGAGATTACTTAGGAAAAAGTGGGCTGAAGATGGGAAGATGAAGAAGAAGAGAAAAATAAGAATGATCATTTTGTCAAGTGTTTCAAATTATTACGCAATTTTTCGAGGAACCCGAAAAGAAATAGGAGCAAAAATTTACAGTATGAATGGAATCTTGATCGAGAACACTGCTGACTGATGATGAAAATGATGAAAACAAGAGGAAAAAGAGCAAAGATCAGGGCGGAGGAAGAGAGAGAAGGCGAGAGATGCTAACTCAATGAGCAGCATCCCACGATTTTTTGAAGATGAAGAAGAAGTGAAAGTTTCAAAACCTGGCTCATTCTTTTCAAGCCATGCGTTTGATTCAACAAAATTCTTTTTGAGGTCCTCTATAACTATAGCAAAATATATGAGTGTGTATACTTCTGACGATATTTGTAATTGATTAGCAGTTTTCTTTTGTCATTTCACCATGAAGCGCAATGTTGCCGAATTGAATTTGTCATTCTCTATCTATCTATCTCTCTCAAGGAATTGTGTTTATTCGAGTTAGGATGCCTTCAAAGATAGTTGGAAAAGAAAATAGAGAGAGAGAAAGAGAGGTAACATTAGCCCTGAGCATTATTCAAGGGTACAAAATAAGATTTGAGGCGATAATCTCATTGTAAGGTCAATCTTTCATTTTTTTCCACCCTGGCAAATCTTGGGTTTCGATCAGACATTGATTCGCCAATGTAAGATCTTTTGCTTTCTCTATTGCTTGTTGTCTTGGAATATTCTTTCAAAAACAAACATCTTGATTTCATTTTCCGCTTTTCCATGCGACTTTAGATCAGCTAAGAATGCTTGGTATGTTCAAATACTTTACTCGAGTGCCAATATTTGTATCAAATTAAATATATACTGTTAAGTATAACGTCCTTCAAAATTGAGAACAAATTTGATATACTTATTATTTTTTGAGAAACTCAAAACCCTTTTCCAATTTTTTATGGAACTTTGAAAAGTTTCTTCTGATAAAATAATCGGCAAGAAATAGGATATAGCAATTCAAAACTTTTATAACCTTCAGAAAATTCCATATGGTAAACATAATATACTAGGGTTATATACAAGAGAATTTTTAAGTGGAAAGTGTTTAATTGAAAAATTTGGCTCACAAAATGGTCATTTTTCACACACTTTCCACATTCCAAAGAAGATATATGCTATTTTTAAGAGCGATTAAAAAAAGTTTGAGATGAGATCATCATCTGCCAAGGAAGATTACAATTCTTTCCCTGGTAGAAAGAAAGAAGAAGAGTTATTTTTTAACTCAATGAATCAATTATATACATCTTAAAATACTTTTTCTCATTCGAAAATGTATCAGATGCAAATCAAACTTTCACCATGTGCACCCGAGACTTGGTTTCCGGTTATCAAAAGGGGAATATAGCATCAGCATCAGCATCAATATTAGTAGTAGTAGCGGTAGTAGTAAGCATCCTCATCAGGATGATGATGATAACGTTCAGTAAGCCAGACTCCAGCATCTTGGATGCCGACCACGCTTATTCATGTGAGTTAACATTTTGCCTTTAAAATGAAATGCTCACATGCCGGCTGGAATATTTTTAGCATCTACCATGTTATATATAGCATATGAATCATTGTTTTCATCTTTCGAATGTCGTTGCTACTGTTGTTTTGTATTAATCATCCACTTTCATTCCCCACCCCCCACCCTCCATCCCCACCTTCCCTCCTCTATGCCACCCCACATCAAGGCATTACATTAGACCATGTTTCACACAAACACACTCACATATACACACACACAACAACATTCATCCAACAATGTTGTAATCTCAACTTTGTGAGCCTCTTCATGACATTTCATCTTCGCTGATTGATATCTTTAAGTTGAGAAAAGAAGAGAAGAGGAGAGGGAGCTGAAAAAAATTTCAAATTGAGCAACAATTAACTGTTGACTTGATATTCATCCAGGTAGATGTTGACAAAAGTGTTATGTGAACAGATGCTGTAATTCTGAATATTCTGAATAATATATATGATGGGTAGAAGAAGAGTGCGGGTGTGTGTAAAGAATTTCATCGAAATATATTTCCGAAAAAAAAATTTCTTTGTGGTAGTCCATCATTTTGGCAAGAATTTTCAGAGCATCACTGTTGGTGCCAAAATTGTTGCATGGCTCTGAATCTTTTCTGACATTTGATCAGATAAACGCTTGTCGCATGAGAAACTGTAGCCTCATTGAATATGGGGCAAACATTTGAATGAAAAATTTTCAACTATTCAGAATGATGATATATATGTGTGTGTGTATATAGTATCAGCAGTAGGAGAAGAAGAAAAATTTTGCTCAACCTCGGCCTCGATGTGCTCCGTTATTCTCAAAATTTGATGAAAAATCATCATGATCGAAATTTGTTGATCGTTTAGATGCTCTATTACTAAGATTATTAACTCTCGGTGCAAGAGGATGCATACTTTTCCCTCCAATTTGTCATTCGAAAAATTTTAACGAGTCAGCAGGACATGATATTCCTCTCATATTCTAATCACTAGAATGTACCGTTAGAAAGAAAGTGGAGAAACTCAAACGATCCAAAATTATGGACAAATTTTTTTTTTTAATCTATCTCTCACTCTCACTTTAACATGCAAAAAATTATCAATAAAAATTCGACTTTTTCTACTCAAAAACTGAGGTGATGAAAGTATTCAAACGATTTTGAACATCAGAAGTATGGGCGAATTAATGGATTGTCGAGCTATCACCACCCACACACACAGATTTGAAGAGCTCATTTTAAAGCAGCTCCGAAAAAAAGAGTAAAAGTGAATGTGTGAGTGTGTGTAAAAGAAAGATTGTTCATCAATCAGAATTGCCAAAATTATAGCCATTTTGATGCCACAAGTGGATCACTTGTTCGCATCATTTAGAATGAATTCACTGTTTGATTATAAGCATCATGATGTAATCAAAGTATTCGATGGTTTGCTTTCTTCTTGTCTCTCTCTCTCTCTCTCCTTCTTCATTCTTCTTCTTCATCTCGCGCCTTAGTCTCATATCTATCCAGTGACAAACTTTGGATGAGAAAATAAAAATCTGGAGGATGGGTAAATGGTTCCTCTTGTTTCTCTTTTTCACGTTGATTGTTGATGCTCAGCACAATCGAGAGTAACACACACACACACACAAACTCCTCACAAACATAAGCTTAATTGTTTCGAGGTTTTTTCGCTCCATCACTTTCATGACAATCCGGCACATCTTCCACGACTTCCACCCTGTTTACACTCCATCTTCTTCTTCCACTTGGCTGATGAGCATATTTTTCTTTATTTCTCTCTCTCTCTTCTGTGTCCTCTTCTTCCTCCCATCGCCTGCTGGCAATCCAAATGTGTTTGTATCGTTCACTTGCTTCCTTGTCCACTTCTGAACACTTCTTCTTTTTTCTCCGATCACTTGTGGCTATGATTGATTATTTATCTAGTAGAAGCGGATTGATTGAGTAGAAATTTTTCATTCGTATAGGCTATTTTTATCATGTACATTTCGTTGATATGATCAAAAATTTTGTACGACCAATGGCAAGGGGTGAAATAAGCATAATTCTGATCAGATTGTCAGCGAAGATGGGATGAAATATATATTTTCTTCGATTTTATCATTCGAAAATTCATTCGGAACAGGTCACGCCACTCACTCACCAGAAAAAAATGAAGTCTAAATGTTAATGAATAGATGAGTGATGATCTTCGTCGGCAAACAGAGGCCAAAAAATGTACGTTAAGATGAAGTATCTCTCTTCATTCGTATAATTTGGACCTCTCATGAATATCATAAATATGTTTCACCTTGTGGCCTGGAGAGGAGAGCAAAATTTCAATACATGATAAGCTCCTCTGATGAATGATAAATTAATCGAAAAACAGCCCATATTGATATTGCTACGTACACTATGCTGCCCACCACTACCGTTGAAGCAGTAGAATTAATCGGTGTCCAAATGAGATTGTCTAAAGTTTCGCCTTGACACGATTGTGATTTTTTTGAATGTAAATGTGTGTGTAGTGTGTGAGTGTATGTATCTGCAAGTGAGCCTTTCGATCCCATCTCATGAGTTTTGTATGCATGTTAAGTGGGAAAAAAGAAAGAGATACTCTCGGAATGAGTTGAAGGAGAGAAGGAGAAAGTGAAAAAATTTTTCTCAACTGGCTGAGAGAAAGAGAAAGATATACGAAAGAGAGAGAGAGAGAGAGAGAGAGAGAGAGAGAGAGAGAGAGAGAGAGAGAGATGAGAGATGCTGGAAGAGAGAGATGAAAATTCGAGCGAAATATATCAGAGAGAGAGAGAAAGATTCTCAAGTCAGAGGAGAGAAGAGCTTAACAGTGTTTGGCCCGAATTCTAGTTGAGGAGGAGCTCATTTTTCGAGTTAAGCTTGCTTCTGTCAATGGTTTAGTTTCTAATTTTATTTTATTTTGAATCCAGTTTCTAAGTGGAATGTATGCACACAGCCAGAAGTCACCTTTCAATCTGTATGGACTATGAAGGTAGGCATTGTTCATACTATTTTTCCTTGATTATTCAGTTTTTAATAGTAGTAGTAGACATTGGTTTTTTACTGTTCGATTATTTTTTGCTCTTTTTTTCGTCTTATCACTTGTTTTATTTTGGAAATGAACATGATATATATTCGCTGATTCTTCAACGTTCCTTCGGTGAGTGTGGCGAGTGTGGTGGGTTGAAATTATTTTTCGGTGTGAGTATGTGTGTGTGTGTGTGTATGTGTGTTGAGCATGGAGAAAATTGCTGATCAAGTTCGATGTGATAAGTTTCATCTCATTTCATGTATTCTCAACACGTAGTGGGAAAAAAATTGGTTACATCTGATATTGTATCAAAAAGAGATGATCAAAGGCCAGTGATTGTTTTTCATTTCGATAATTTTGGAAACAAAATTCCAACTTTTTCTTCTAAGCAATCCTGAGGAGCTTGAAAAAGTTTCATGATCAACAGTTCTGTTGACTGTTTTGAAATTTGTTTACCGCTCTCGGATTGCTTCTCGATGTGTAACCTCTTGGAGACAATATTTTCACTTCTCTGGGACCTCGTACAGCAAGTGAAATTTTTTTCAAATGAGATCAACCAAAATCGTTAGAATACCTGTTTCAGAACTTTGGAAGTTCCAAAAAAGTTTCACAATGATTGATGAGTCCAGAGGTGGAGGAAAATCTCAGTAAATGAGGCTTCAGCGTGAGCTCAAATCACTTTCTTCTTTCCATATTCTCTCTCTCTTTCTTTCTTTCTTTCTTTCTAATTATTCTCGAATATGCAAATGTCTAAAAGTGAAAAAAATAAGACATCCAGACACAAAGCCGGCGAACTTCGTTGTTTGCCACCAAACTTCCGGCTTTGAGCCACTGAAATTTATTTTCCTCCCAATTATCATACTAATGAACAGCCCATCTCTCTCTCTCTCTCTCTCTCTCTCTCTCTCTCTCTCTCTCTCTCTCTCTCTCTCTCTCTCTCTCTCTCTCTCTCTCTTTATTTTCATGATAAGTAGGTCCTCATAGGCTAAGAAACCGCTCAGCTGACTAAAGTCTACATGTAATCGCATGATTTAGAATCAATCTATTGGTAAAAACTAAGTGTACCTCTAAGAAACTCTCGATGAACTACTTTGCATTGCTTCCGTTGATGTTGTACAAATATTGAAGGATCATTGGCTTCGAGAAAAAAATAATCTCTTTCTCTCTCTCTCAAAATCCATCTGTTTTTTTTGATGATGATGAACTTCCTGCTGTTCCATATCTACTATTTTCTCTCTCTCTCCCTCTCACTCACTCACTATCTTCATCTTCATTGTGTTCATGATATTATCGTTAACGAAGTTTCAGTTTCATTCGATTAATTGAACTCCAGATTAATTAATCTGGACGGCCTTCTCGGAGCCGCCCTCTGTTATGGGCAAAGGTTTATGATTATATTACATGAGCCATGAGCAATTTTTGAAAAGAGAGAGAAAAAGAGAGAAAAAATCACAGAGAGAGAGAGAGAGAGAGAGAGAGAGAGAGAGAGAGAGAGAGCGAAACATGATGCATTGAATCAACATTAAACATCATCTCTCACTGTGTACAATTTTCGTGTGTGTGTGTGTGTATGTCTGTTGACGACGTTGAGCAAGTGAAAAGACTTTTGATGATTTTATGATCTACTTTCAATTTATGCTATTTTTATATATGTGTGTGTGTTGCCCGGTAAAAAAGTGTTTCCACTCTCGAGTCTATCTATTTGATCATATTTTTTCTCTCTTGTTTGTTTCATTTGAGTTTATATACATTCGCAACACGCCTCATCAAGTGTTTTGGAGATGGTGATGATGATGATGATGTTTCGATCGATAGTCTGAGCAGCCGGGCGGGAAAGATTTTGTGTTTATAGTTCGATATTCTGATTTGAGTATATTTTCCTTTTGATACCGTTAATTTGATTGAATTCCATTGATTCTGGACGAATCGAGTGTGTTATCATGAGTAACAATAATTGTCCAAGTGATAACAATACATGTATGTTCAAGTATTACACTTTGTCACCATCATCAGAATGGTGTCTGGTTGACACCGGTCAGGGTAAACCTAGTCTAATCGGTCAGTTTACTAACATGATATTAGTCATCATGTACATTATCACCTACAATAATCTGTAATTGTGATATTATTCTGCTACTACTCTATGTAATCTTCTCTCTCTCTCTAATCATCAACAATCGTATTTGATTATCATTTCAGGCGATCCGAACAGAAACATATATTGGGATATTCAATTGGATCCAGATCTTTTGCAAACACTAGTGGGAATATATCCGGAGTGGTTCACGGATTACAACCTTGATTTGATGGGGGAAGAAGGTGTTAACTTTCCTCTGTTAAATCAAGACAAGCCACTTAATTCGCCTCCCAAGGCAGAGGTAGACAATGCATCCATACGTATGTCTATGGATAAAAATAAAGAATCTTTAAAATTAAAGTTGATGCTAAGACGACCCATACAACAATTAGTTGAACAAGGGATCTTGCCACGTAAGTTTAACCATCTATCTTTCTGTTAATTACCTATTCAATCTTTTTACGATAGAATTGTTATTGTCAACTCTTTTTGTCCGACCTTAATCTTTTCACACTCTGACAAGCTGATAATTTACATCCAAATAGATTGATAATCATATGGATACATCGAGAGCTAATTTTTTTTCAATGAAAATCAAATATCAGTATCTAGGTGATAAGACTAGTTAGTTTGTTAGCCTTGTTCAGTAATCAATTTTTCGAGTTTAATGTGTGTGTGTATATCTGCTTATATTAATTGTGATAAAATTGACTGTATGAATCGATCAGTATCAATTTAAATTGCACTCACTAGTCGCAATTCTAGCTTGTATACTTTTCCAATCCATGTCACAACATTATGATTGATTATTCTTGACATCGATGTTTCAGCAAGCTTTCTCGATTTTTTTCTCTTTATTTGACGTCACATCTTATGGATATCATTACTTTTCTCTCTTCCTCTCTCTCTCTCTCACTTTACCTCCTCCATCAACCCACAGCACTTAATCATTCACCCAATTTTTACGAGCAAAGCAAAAAGCTCGAGCGTGCTCGTATGGAGAATTTTTTAAAACATAAAATACAGAGGAGACCAGATAGACAGGCACTTATACAAAAGCATATCTTGGAAGACACCACAGTCAGTCCAACTATTCATAGTAAACAGCGTCAGTTGAAAAAAGCTCGACTGGCAGACGATCTGAACGACAGATTATCCCATAGACCAGGACCATTGGAATTAGTGAAAGGAAATATTCTGCTTACGGACGAAAAATTTGCTCAGGCTGTTAAGCAAGGTCAAATTCAATTTAAGGCCACTTGCGAAGGAGAACCCATCAAATATCCACCTCCGAGATTTGTTATTGAAGAAGAGACCAGCTCAGATGATGCTGCATCTCCATCTCAATCTCGTATGAGTGAAAAGTCGATTGCTGTTGAGAAAGATTGCTCATCAGGTAGTGAATTCATTCAGCATCTCAAAGGGTAAGTTATCAAAGGCACGATTTATTTTCGACTGTGGCTAACACCACTGTCAGGAGGATCAGAACTGTCCCTAGATATTGAGTACATCTGATTAACCATTCATTTCGATTCTTCCAGATCGGAATTGGACTCTTCGAATAGTATCGGTAGTAGCAAGAATAGTGTCGAGGTTACTCCGTGCTCTACCATGACACTGAATCAAGTGACAAGTATAATGCCTCAAAATTTACAGAGTCAAACAATTTCTCCTGGAACATTCAGCCCTTTCTCACCACCGACATCCGTTCCAGCCGCTCCAGTTTCCCAAGTTTTGCCGGGCTTTTCTGTCGCTTCTCCACAATCGGCCTCTACTGGAGCAACGCTAATTGCTTCATCACCTTCCTCGGTGTCTTCTCCCTCCAACTCTTCATCGAGTGTTCAGACACCAAATTCTGCTGGAAAAGAGAGTGCTCAAATATTGACCAAGAATCGTAAAAAATCCAAATCTAAATCACAACCTAAAACTAAGACCATTAAATTTCATGAATACAAGGTGAATTTTTTTGAATATGTTCTTTATGGATGATTTCAAATTTAACTTGCTATTATAATTATCCAGGGTCCACCGAGTGCTCAAAAAAACCAATCATTAGCCAATAATTCTTCTGAAAGTTCTTATGAGCTATTGTTGAAACAGCAGCAACTGTTTTTGCAATGGCAATTGGAATGGCAACAAAAATATCCACAAATTATTCTTCCGACAGCTCAGGTATGATCATAGCTTCATAATAGATTAAATCCAAATTCTTACAAAATGACATTCATTTTCCTAGAAAAACAATTTGGACCAAGGATCGGGAACAAATGGCCAAATTTCAACCAATAGCACCATGACACCAATAATTCTCACGACTTCACGTCCTTCTATGAGTACCGAAACCGTTACAAGCAATGCTTCTCCTACAACAGGGTCCAATGAGAGTCAAACGCAAAATGGTTCATCGAAGATGATTCTCAAACTTGAAGATATGAAAGTCAGTGACTTGAAATGTGAATTGAAGAAAAGAAATCTCCCAGTTTCTGGCTCTAAGCCTCAATTGATCGAACGATTGAAGCCATTTGTTGATAGTTTATTACATGCTGCTGGAATACCTCGTGCAGGTCAAAAATGTGAACAATCAGCCAGTGGTAACGGTGGTCAAAAAAGTGGTGATACCAGAAGTGAGGACACTTCTCGTTCAGAAGAGCCTGTTCCAATGTCACCCAATTCAATTAACTGTAAAACTGATTCCGAGAGGGATAAGCCATCTGTGAATGAAAAAGAACCTATTGGATCACCAATGGAACTTGATAACTCTTCTCTGGCTGCTCAATCACAAAATGTTTCAATCGACAAGTTGCAACAGCAAAGGATCAAAGATTTGCAGCGAGGACAATTTCATCTCCAATTTCAAAATCAACCTGTTTTCACATCCACTATTCCCCTTTCAGCGCTCACCAATTCACAAATTCAGATTGTTGCTACATCAGCTTCCAATGAAAATATGAACTTCAATTCGAAGCCATGTTCCAAGCAAATGTTTCAAACTAGTGACCAAAATAAGACAATTATTCAGCCCTCTAATCTCACTGCTATAATATCTCCTGCTAGTACATCAACAGTGGTTTTGAGTAAGTCCAATAAAATTTCTTTGATTTTTCATTTTCTAAATTAACTTTCCAAATTTCAAGGTGCTGATAGTCAACCTAAAACAAGTTCTGGGTCTTTTGCAAAAGCCAACCTTGCCTTGTTCCTTAATCGTCATGCCTCAGTTAACCAACAGGTAAGTTCACAGAGAATTACTGCTATAATTACAAAAAAATTGTATTTGGTCAAATCATTTTCATTATTGTAATCACTCGATAATTGATTGATTGCTTATCTCTTCACCCAAGAATCAGAACGGTCAAAATCAGACACAGCAGCATCATCAGCAGATCTCAAATCAGCCCATCCTAACCCAACAAAATGCTACACAACAGCTTCATATCCCGCAATTTGTGACTTCCAATTCACAAAGCTCACCTCAAACACAAACTGTTGGATTGATCAGCACAAATGGTCTACAAACTTCTGATCTTCCCTCAATTGATCCGGTGTCTTTCACCCAAACACCAATCATTTTGAGTAAGCCGTGTGAACCAGTCCAATATTCGACAAACGATTTCAAAGCTGAGCCTCTCAATGTTTCACAAAATGAAGCAGGATCTAAAATTTTTTCAATCAAGCAACCAACATTCACTCTACCTCTTCTCACCACTCAAATGCTTGAGCCTGTGTTTAACTCGAAACTTATACAACCGACTTTTCAGCGGGTCTTTTTGTATCAAACTCCTACAACTTGTACAAGTACCGATTCGATGAATTCACAAACTGAATCACTTCAACAGCGATTGCAACAGAATCAACCCACTATGCAAATCTCACAACATAAGAGTCAGATTCGAGAACCAGCCTCAACTTCAGTTGAAATTTTCCGTGCAAAACAAACGCGAACAAATTCGCTTCCAAATGAACTCAATCCCCTGAATTCGGTATCTATAAGGTGCGTATCCACTCGAAAGTTGTCACAAACTTTTTCTGATAACAATTTTTTTCTCTGCTTCCCAATAGAACTCCTTCACTGCCGAATTTTTCAACTTTTGTCAACACATCTCCCGAATCATACAATGCTGATTCGAACACCCAAGTCAAACCACCTCCTGCTTACGAAGAAGCAACCAAAGATCTCGCTAAAGAATCTCATAATCAAGCCTTCGATGATGTTATCGAAATTTTGATGAGAAATGGTGAATTCCCGGTTCCTATGGATACAAATGACTCTAATAATAATAATAATCCAAAAGAAGAGCATAAGCTTTTTGATTCATCTAGTTTAGAGGCTTCTCTATATCTACCGAATTCTGGTCCTAGTGTGCCAACTGAACCATTGAAGGATCAATCTCAAGTCACCATTCAGATCGCTCCAACACAGGCAGCTGATAATCTTGAAAATATTTTCGGTCCTAGTTTCGAGACTGTCACCAACCAAAACACCGAAACAACCATCACCAAAGTCGATAACCAATGTAATTCAGGTAGTCCAAGCAGTGGTATTCGAAATGCTGCTGAGAACTCAAGATCAATCGAAAGTAGCAAAAGTGGTGAACAACATCATCAGCAGCTGCAAAATCCAACCCCACACAATAATTTTGAAGTCACTGGTGGTGATCTTTTATTGAACGAATTCATGGAACTTCAAGAATCGCCTATGAACGTTGATTATCCTAGTTGGCTGTCGGAGTTGATGACGGACTCGAATCAAGTTAATCAAAAAATAAATCCTCCTCTCGTTAGCAATAGCAAAATTATAAGTAATAATAGTTTTGTGAAAAGCCATCCTTTTTTTAATTCGTTAGATTGTGACACATCCAAAGGTCCTTTCACATCCAATTCATTTTCATCCTCATCATCATCTCGCACTTCAACAGATCGCGATCCTGTCTTAGCCAACCATATTGTTGAAAATAGCGGGGACCCTATAATGGATTTTTATGGATTTGACATGGAAAGTGATTGCAAAGAAACAAATGACTTGATCAACCTGGTCTGGGACAGGATTGATTTTGCAGCTTGAAACTTTGCATGATGGAATGATTCTATTGTCTTGAGTGAATACCATAAGATTGTGCCTTATATTCCATTGTAAATATTTTTTTTTGTGGCCAGTATCGGAAGCATGGCTCATAAAATACTAATTTTTATGCTCCATTCCTTGTTTGAAGTTGTATCCAGTCCTTTTGCTCTGAATAATCTTTATGAAATTGCATCCTTACTCATTGTTTGATCTTTATTGAAACTGAAACGCGATTTTCGTCTATTAACTAAACCAAAACTATTGCATCAGGTGAAACTATAAACGAGGAAGTAACGAAATCCCAGTTGAATCATAGCTAACTCATAATTGTCAGTCTATCTGTATATGAACAATAGGAAAGATTGAAAACATGAAAACAAGAAAAACTCATCAAACATAACTAAAACATTTCACGAAGGACCACGTTAACCATATTGAAATATTGAAAAAAAGGAATTATTTAGACATGTATAAGATCACATCAGTCAAGTTCTATTCGATTGATAAATTAATCATTCATCCATATATAGGTGTATAAGTTTTCATGACCATAAATTTCATAAATTAAACGATAACATATGATATTCATACCAGAGGATCTAAAAGATGATTTTCACCATGATTAACCATTCTTAATCGCTGCCTATTCTTGAAATTACTTGTCAAAGACACACCTTCTTCGAAGAGGATGGTTTTCATAAGGTATCATGGAGCCCATATAATATATATATATATATAATATTATCTCAGATTACAGGATTTACATGGAGGAAAGTTTGAATTCTGAGATAAATATTTTCATGATTCATCGATTAATATGAGCATACAATCTTAAAAGTTGCGACTCATTTTAAGGATGATTCATGAGGCATCTGAATTATCTGAAAATTTAGAGCTCCAGCAATTGATAGCATATATGGAAACCAATACAGATTTTTGCACCGGAGAAGAGATAAACAATAAACAATAAATTTGACATTTAAACTAACTAGAGGGGGGGGATGTAGAATTGACATTAATTTTGAGGAATTTATCGGTGCTCTTGATAAAACAATAATACTCTTTTCGGCAAGATATTATTCTCTCTTTTTTTCAACATCTTTGATCAGAGGATTGAAGAAATAGTAATTGGTGAGGATGATCATCATCGGAAGAAGGGGAACGCTATTAATGATTTAACTTTTTTGGTCTTGAAACAATGATTGACTCTATGATAGGATTGAGGCAACAAAGAATAAACGAAACAAATGGAGTTGATTGGAAAAAAGGGAATGTTCAAAAGCGGAAAATAAAAATTGCGTGTGTGTCAATTTACAAGGTACTTTAAGCGCCTCTAATTAGGAAAGAAGGAAGAAATTGGAATGAAAACTTGGAATATGAGTGCTGAGATGGAATGAAGGTGAGAAAAAAAGTGTAAGAGAAAAGAAAAAAAATTGATACTCAAAAATTACAGTCCAATAGGCTTGAGGCGCAACAGAGGCAGGAATATTGAGCCAACTTAATTGAAAAAGGCTCAATTATTCGAAAAGCATGCCAGCTCTTTATATTTTTTCTTTAACATTGTTGATTTTCTTTATGAAGCAGTGTTGTTGGTGGATAGTTAATAGTAGTAAGTTGAATTTTTCTTGTCCATTAATAAATATTGTGACTCGCTCGGATATATGTATAAGATTTTTCTTTCGGTTGCTGCTGGAAATCAGTCATCATCATCATCGATTGCAATGAGCGAGGAATACTTATGAGATAGAGTGCCTAATCACAAAAATCAACCGGAAAACCAAGAGAATATGACAATAATGAATATCAGACCAACAGCACCCATAACTGCGAGCATTTTCGCATTTTTCCACCAATATTTAGATTTAAGAGCTCCTGCTTGCTTCTCGAACATTTCGGCTCCTTCTTTCAGAGCATCAGCACGTTCATCTAGTTGAGAAATCATAGCATCACGTTCTAAAACCTTTTCAACATTCATCCTCATAATTTCGGTGACCTCATCCACTTGGGCTTGTGTTTGTTGCATACGTTTCTGGGCAACAACAACCTATCAAAAGAGAGATGAAATTTTTCATTCCATAAGTGATCATCTTGACCATCTCATCTTGTTAAATGATAATTGTGATCATTCATGATTAAATACTCACATTTTGACTGGGTTTAGGTTTATCATCATCTTTGTTATCATCAGCTCCCTCCGCTGGACCTTTTTCAATGTCTTTATCGTCTTTTTTGCCTCTCGAGGACCTAAAATCAACCAGAACAATTAGAATATATCACAAATATCGGTTTGACGTTTTGAGGTGTCAATGGTAAGGGCAAATAGACTTACATTTTTGAAGACACAAATTAGGTTCTTGAACACTGAATTGACGGCACTAATTTCGGGACAATAAATTCACAAAATATCAAGATGGGAATCAAAGGAATCTTCCGAATCTTACCAATACTTCACCTCTCTACTCTACTTCCACTGTTGCAATCGACGCCTGCGTTCTGAACAGTTCTAACGGTTACTTGTCAGGCTAGCAAGTCGATCGATAAAATGTCCAAAAAAACCCTGATCCTAGGAATCATAATCGCTTCTCTGGGTTATTCTCCATCGGCTTGATGATGGAATGGTGTAAGTGATGAATATGAGATAATTTGTTTTGAATTGAGGAAGGTTTCTTTGATCTTTTTTTGGTCAACAGAATTTGCAAAGTTTTTCAAAATTGGTGGAAATGTGGCCACAAATCAAATTGAATTTGTGTAAATAGCCTTTTATTTGTGGGACAATTTTTTGACATTCTATCATCTGGGTCACATTTTGGTTCCTCAAAAATGATCTCTAAAATGATGTTTTTCTCGATTTTTTTATTGGGAACTTTAATCAATCAAATACTAGTCTACTCATTTGATGGTAAGTAACAGGATTCATCATACTAATCGACAATCTTATTGCTTTCTCCTGTTAGAACATTTTGAATTATGGTGATCAATTTTCTTCTCTCACCACAGATACTCAACAAATGTATATAAACCAACCTATCAAGCCACTATCATCCTATCAGGATATCACAATTTTTCGTTTCATCATCCCAGAGCTTATGATGGCTGCTAATTGGAATTTGAGGCCAAATATTTCTACTTCTAATTGTGATGTGAAAGACATTAAATTCGTTCTACGATGGAAAGGTTATCCGCTCATCTCACTTCAAGCAGGAGAGCTCAATAAGAATCGTAACAATGTTTTACTAGATTTCAGTGAACAATATGAGGTGAAAATAAGTGATCTACATCGATCCACATCATTTTCCATCAATAATCCTTTGCCAGGAGTTTGGTTTGCCTTCGCTTACTATAAGCCACCGGTCAGTCATCCGAGAACTTTCAAAAAGCCTGGTATAGGCTTATTTGAACAATGTACCGTTAACTTATCAACACATCTTTCATTTATACCGATAAGTGTAAGCCATAGACCAATTAATTTACTAGTGAATGTTGAAAAATCATCTTTGCTCAATGAAATGGCTAACGAATACCATGCATCACACAATGAGTATCATCACCAATTGATTACGAGACAAAATTTCAAATTTTATCTTCCAATTGAAACCAACAGTGCCAAATTGATTCTCAAACGCATTCTTCCTCACGCTAGTGTGAATGTTTCATCAGATGATAAAAACAATGAACCAAATGGTGGAGATGGAGGAAATGAACAATCCTCTGGATCATCGTTGAAATGGTTTGTGCGAATATATTTTCGAAGATCATCTCCACCAATGGAAGATAAGTATGATTCTTTTGTCGATTGTGGCGGTGAAAATGGTGATAAAGCTATATGTGTTGTGGATAATTTAAATATTACACGCAATGATTGGAATTACATTTTATTGGTCAATAAAAATCATCTCAAGAGCTTTTATGGCGGAACTCATGGTGATGGATATCCGGCTGTTAATGTATCTTTAATGTTGAACACAACCGAATGTTCCCAATATTCTCAATCAAATTTATTTATGTCCAGCTCTACTATGGACAATCTCAATTCAATCGATGATCCTGATTCTCAATATGATCCAGCGATATTTTCATCATTCATCAAGCGGAAACGGTCATCATCAGACTCATCACAGCAATCATCATCATCCATACCATCATCATCATCAATATCGAAATCATCTGAAGAACAATTTTATACTCCCCAACAATTGCCTCTAATATCTTCATCACCATCACCATCGAAGAATATTCATCATGAGCCCGAATGTCCTTCAATCATTGAACTTATCCGATATTCTTACAATGGTCCATTCAATTTCAAATACGATTACCGTGGTGATCCGAGCGGGATTCATGATCAAACTATCGCATCATTAACCACTCTCACACAATTTGATATCGAAAAATGGAGCAAAAAAGTCAATACTTCACAATATTTTGAGGTTCCAAACCAGATGATGATGAAAATATTCAATGGCAATGCTTTCGGTTTCGGTGATCCTCTAGCAATTCAAAATATTCAAGATCCAACAGTTTCCAGCAGTGAGAATGATGATGGTATTACATCCTCATCCCCTTTGGGTTCTTCTTCTCCTGCAGATTCCGTCCTCAGTTTCCAGATATTTCCGTTTCTCGATTCAGGAGGATCTTTGACACTGAATCTATCTCTATTCGAACAGCATGAACACCATACAATGGATCCAAGTAATAATAATGTATCGGTGACAGCATGTGTCCAGTATGGTTACTATTCAAGTCAGTATCAGCAGCGATTGTTGAAAGATCGATGCTGTCTTCATCAGATCAAAGTGAACTCATCTCATTCACCAGGAGCTTCGATTCGTATTCCATATCCTCGTGCTGGCCGGTGGTATATTTCATTTCGAAGTGAATGCTATCAAGTGGTCGGAAGTGATGGATCTCAATTTATTTCTACTGAGTGTAAATACAATATGACCAAAATAATATTCACAGTTCGCTCTTATGCCTGTTCCGATAAAGATTGTGGTCAACATGGTAAATGTCATCTTATCACACGAGATGGTTTGACTTTGTCTATGTGTTCATGTACTTCAGGTAAATTGCTCATTTGATCGGCTGTTTATCGATTATGGAAACTTAATCCATTTTTTTCCAACAGGTTGGAAAGGTCTCGATTGTGAGGATAACTCGACAGCATTAGATGAACAAGAGATATTCTTACAATTTTTACTTCTTACTGTGAGCAATATTGTATTCATTCCAGTATTAATATTGGCCTTATATCGACAACTATTCACGGAGGCATTTTTATATCTTATTGCTTCGATTTTCTCAGTGGTGAGTATTTCGATTTATCATGAGCAGAATATCTATTCTTATCTATGGACAATCAATTAAATCGATCGCTTTCTCTCTCTCTTTCCCCTTCTCACACTTTTACAGCTTCGCCACACTTGTGATTCTGACTCAGAGTATTCATTCTGCATTGTTGATGGTGATATTCTGAGATACATTGATTATTATTCCATGCTATTAGCATTCTGGGTCACACTCATATCACTCTCCCGGGTACCAGAGCGGCTCAAAACTTTTCTTCATCTTATTGGAAGCGGTTGTCTGGCTATTGCATTACAATACGATAAACTTTCTATATGGACCTTAATCATTTCTGTTTCCATTGGGTTCATAATCGTCTTGGTCACATGGGTAAGTGAATCATCCATTTTTCATGATTTTCTGGTCACCTTACAATTGAATTCTGATAAATGAGCATCAATCTTTTCCATAAATAGTCGTCTAAGAGTTTTTTCTTTTTTCTCATTATCAAAACAGTGTTCAATATGCACCGTTAGACGGACGTGCTTCCCATCATATCAGATTTGGTATCTTAGTATGGTGCCCGGTCTGATACTTACCACAACTGGACTTGTGGCTCATACAATTTTCGAGACTCGTGATTACTATACGATTGTCCATTCATTCTGGCACGTTGTGATGGCTTCGGCCCTGTTATTTTTGGCACCAACAATGGAGAAGAAAATCGAAACGGAAGAAGAAGAAGACTATCGAATTAAAGGTAGCTATCATGAAACTTACTATGAGCTTATCGCTGAGGAAGGCTCTCATCTTGCCAGACATCCGTTAACTTAAAAGGAATAGGATAGAAAGTATCGGCAAGTTGGAATATCATAAACCCTTCTCAATTTTTTCCTATTCATTCGATTCTGAGCAAATCCCTTTATTTTTTGTTGCTTTATTCTTGGTGCTTTTTTTCGAAGGATGCTCAAAATCTTTTGCTCAAAATGCTCTTCCTATCGCGAATTCTCGTCTTCAAGCACTAATGCCTACAAAAACGAAATGCTGAAAATTAGACTGAGATTGCAGTTTCCTTCTACGAAGTAGCATGGAAGTTCGAAGTCTGAGGTATAGATTGTTCTTGAACCTTTTCCATGTAGTTATTTGTTGCAGTCTTCTTCTTCCGAAAGCAGTCGATAGAAAATTTTGCATTAGAACATCGAACTGAGGCTTCTTCAAAAGCGACCTCTCCAATGAACATTCAGATTGAAATTATCGATCCAAGATGATGATCAAGAAAAACCGGAGCTTCGATGATAAAACTCGGTCACATCATTTGCCCATGTCGTCAGTATTCGATCACAACCCTCAGAGTCTTAGATATACACACATTCTCGTTCCATTGTTTTTCAAAATTTTCCACCCTCTTCCGATTAATCTGGTGACATAGATCCTACTTAATCCTCACTCGATCAGTCATGTATCTTCTTGTGTCAAGCTATGAGAGTCGAACTGATGGGCCAACTTATGTGACAACTCGTGATGCAAATATCATCCAGAAGCTCAGGGCTCTGAGAATAATCGAAGAGCCTCTCAAATTCACCAATTATAACTGCTACAATTACAAGTTTGAATATCCCGATATTTGTGTCCTTGATTGGTTCCAATTGCTTGGCTATAGAGTCCAGACTATGGCCATGACATATGATCCAGATGTATCTTGTATTAAGCGCATTTGGACTCTGTATGTATGAATCAAGACATGTAACAGACTCGTAAAGATTGCAATCAAAGATTACTTTTATGCCAATCAATCGTTTTGGAAGCTGATATCAGTTCACTGGAATGATTTTCCCAGATATTCAGGATAATTTTTGCCAAAGATTTTTTGTCGATGTTTTTCTACCTAGTATCAATCAGATTCTGTATTCCTTTCCGATTCATTCCGAACTAGTCGGAAATAATTCAATGAACTTCCTGAAAAATTGACTACATTTGGTCTTGATTCCTACTGTCTGATTGTTTGATTGATAGTTTTGAAAAAAATAATGCATATGTATAGCATTTTGGAGCCGGAAATCTGACATTTAATCTCACAGATTGATACAATACATTAAGAGAGAAAAAATTTAGTTTCTTGCCTAAGATTTTTTCCATTTGATTCAATTCAATGATCAATGCAAATGATAATCAATTGTATTATTTCGCGATTCGTCTAAAAATTCAAGAAATTGAATGCTCTTTGGTCCTCTTTTGAGCAAAAGATATGAGCGTCAAGAATTTCTCAAAGTTAATACTTGGATAAACTTGAACAATCGATAAAATTCTCGAGAAAATATTTGCTCAGAATCATGATACTTTTCGCGACAATTTTAGCCTAATTATGTTTCTGACTCACCACTCTTTGCCTCTTCTCTTCAAACAATGAATACCTCTTTACACACCAGCTATTGATTAGAGGAATGATGATGATGAAAAATCTATAATAAAAGAAAAATCTCAGAGAACTTTCGAATTCTGAGATGAATATCATGATTTGATAATTTTTTTTCCAAGCTTCCATCAGCAATCGGAAAAGAGGTACTGGTATAAGAGAGGACGATTAAAGGGTGGTGTGCCTAGTTGATTGCTCCGATGATTGAGAGCTCACTGAGAGATGATCAGAGGACATGGTTTATTAGGACGATAATTTAGATCATAGAGCAGCCAGCCCAAGAGCCTTGAGAAATGGAATTGCTTATGAACACCATTCTAACACTTTCCCTTTTTTCCTCTTCTCTTATGCCAAACCAAACCATTTTGCTGGACATCCATCGACGGTTGAATTGGATGTTTTCGATTATCAATCGAATGGTATCATTTGAACATTTTGGCTTGATCGTGTCAATATTAGCTCCTGGTCAGAGTAATAGATTAGCTCAGGTAGAATGGAAACCTCACACATCCTTCAAATTCCTTCAAGATGATATCGATATGCTTTGAACTTTCTCATCATTTGACAAGCTAATAAAATGTCAAAAATGGTGATGAGAGAGTTTGTCAACAGGGTTACTAATAAGTTCTTCTTCATCAACATTGGATAAGTTGTTAACTCTGTCTCCACCGTTACTGTTAATGTTCTTCTCAACATTCTGATTATCGTATTATGAGTGATGATATTGATTTCCAAAACAGGTTCTTGACATTCTTGACGAATAAAAATGCAATATGAAACTGACAATGTGAAATATTGAAACTTTACTCATGAAAAGGGGGTGATTTTTCTTTTTTCTTCAAATATTATTCAAAAAATGGTATTTATGATGGTGAATTTTGGTGGAGGACAAACTATACTGATTGATAAGCTGAACGATCCTCTCGTCTTCTCAAGATTAGGTATCCGACAAGAATTATCACCACCATACCAGCGAGCACAAAAGCAACAATCATTGGCACCGTTTTGTTTCCCTTAATATCAGCAGCACAAACATAATCTGTTGAAGAGGGAGGAAAAAAGTGAGGCTAGCAAGATAAACACTGGAACATTCCACTTGGTGGATTAAAGGTCTAGTATTACGAACCTGAATCATAGTCCTGGGTTTTTGAAGTACGGAAAACATCAAATCTAATGTCTCGCAAACTCAAAGTGACGTTCTGTAAAATCTCCATGGAGCCCTTTTTTTCCATGAATACATCCAGGCCCGATTCACATCGGTAGGAGCTTGTCAAGGGCACTTGGAATATGGTTTCATTTTTCATTTCATCAAATTCACCTGGATAATTAAGAGATGAGCGAGTTGAGTATATCGAATATCAGAAGAATGACAAGCAACTCACCGCCATTGTAATCCAGGTGAATCTTGACCAACCTGGCCTGATCAGATGTGTTGAGGAAGGTGAAAGTGAGTTTTTCAGTGAGATTTTTAAAAGTGAAATTGATGACCAATTTTTGTTCATTATTTCCATCATCACATTTGGATTCCTTTTCATTGACTTTTCCATCGGTCACAACGACTGTCTCTCCCGCAGGTATAGGGAACATGAGCTGGGCTGAAAAATCGGCCATCATACAAGTCACATTGTCCTTATTATCGGTGAATTTGTAAGAGATGACTGGTGGTTTGTTATCAGCATCAGATCGACCGATCAAATGTCCTTGTAGAAACAGGAAAACTAATGGAAGGCAAAAACAGTGTTGTTATCATAAGGCATACACACAACTCGAAAAGCCTCCAAAATAGGAGTTCAAATGAATTGAGTGGACCTCACTTACCACAAAAACAAACTATGGACATTCTCATCTTGGTAGCTAGAAAATTTGATCACAAATTCACAAACACAAAAAAAGGTAGAAATGTTCAAACAGCAAAACCTCTTTCCCAGTTATTAACGGTTAGCAACAGTGATAAAGAGGCAGTTTATTGAAGAGAATGAACAAATGATCACACAAGTTGCAACACACACACAAAAAAACTGAACACCAATGTAAATTGGCTCACTAGATCAACTGACTTTTGTAACTTGTAGGCGTTAATTCAGTAAATATTACCAACACACAGACACTGTATTATAGAGAGAGTGTGGTGAGAGAAAGAGCAGAGAGAAGAGAGGGAAAACAAAAAAGTATGGTCCTTGATTACACTGATGATGATTGTGAAGTGCAAGTTGATTGAGAGAATGTACCAAAACAAGCAGCTCAAAGTGAAAAAGTGATTCTGATTTATCTTTTGCTCACTTTTATTGCAGAAAGAGAATCATTTTTTCGCTCCCTCAACCCAGCTGATACAATATGGCCGTCTAGTTTATCGGAATGCAAATGAGAGAGATCTAATTTGATTATTAAATTAGAGAGTTAATATGATGATTAGAGTGATGTGTGGATTGAATGATTGTGACTGATTGAATGATGGACATTTATGACGGAATACAAGAGGAAAATGATCTCTCTCTTACACTTGTTGACTTGCTCGTCTTTTTGTGAGGTTGTCTAACTTTCTTTCTCTCTCTCTCTTTCTTTTTTACTTTCCAACGTCAAGCCAACGATGAGAGTGTACTCAAAGTGATCACTTTACCAGTGAAAAAAATGATAAGGTATTGGATGAGAGTGTAGATTATCTGATAAACATGTTGTTACTTCGTGATAATAGGTAGTGAAATGCTCTTCTTATCAGCTCAAAAGTTGAGAGAGAGAGAGAAGAGCTGCATGGACCTTGGCATTGTGTATTCGATTTCGATTGTGAACGTAATTCGGTGAGATCAGCTACCAACACACACACGCACGAAGCGTTTACACCCCAAATTATGGTGTACTCTTCCAGATCAGATCATCTTTTCACCGTAATCATCATCACCTAATACATTCTACGGTGCATAATTAATTCCAATCCATTCTGAGATCAGCCTATGTTGATGGTATGGAGAGAGGGAATTTCCATACTCAATTTGAACGTTTAATGGTTTTAGACACACATTTGTATGGTGAAACTTTTTTGCCAATTTCCATAGAATTCTGAGCTATGCAAAAGAGAGCAATTGGTATTGAGTTTCTAGGTGATATGATTTCTAATGAGATTTATTCGAAATAATAGAAGATAAAAGATGTTTGATATTTACAACTAGTAAGTATAGCTTTGATTTACACTTTACACAATATTCCAAAACTCTGGTTTATCACATTTCGAGATAAGTGTTTAGAGGAAAAAATCTTAGAGATTCATTCAACATTACAAGAAGGTTCATGAGTTTGAAACTCACACAACTCTCCGATGGCAAAACGGAGATGGACAAATATACAAGTATTTTCTTGTGACATGATTAACACTGTTCACCGACAAGGTTTATTCTTGGGCTTCAACATCGTTTTATCGGGTTTGAATTGATAGAGAGGATCAGCTGGAATGGGAAGAGCCGTACCTCCTTCAACAATATTTTTGACTACTCCAACTCCTCCCCCGAGCCTTCGATAATTCATTTGACCCTTAAGAAACCATTGATTTTTTTCTGGATCAAAAACTTCAAATGACTTGAGATACGTTGAACCATCGAAACCTCCAACTGCATACAGACAACCGTCAACCACTGCAAGTCCTACACCTGAGCGTCGAGAAGTCATGGCTACAATTGGAGACCACTGATTATTTGTAGGATCGTATCTCTCAGCACTACTGAGTTCTAGAGTATCATCTCGTCCTCCAACTGCGTAGATCATATTATTATACACTGCACACCCTAAATGCTTCCGTCTCGTGCACATTGGTGCAACCTGTGACCACTTGTTAAGATGAGGATCATATCTTTCTACAGAATTCAAAGGTGATGATCCGTCTGATCCACCAACAGCGTAAAGATAACCATTAAGAACCGCTACCGCAACACCGAGTCTTTTTGTGCTCATTGGCGCAACTCGTGTCCAACGATTTGTATTCGGATCGTACCTGTGAGCAGATAAAGAGAGAATAGAGTATTGAAAATAATTCAGAGGAACAAAACTTAAGTTGAAAAGTGATTAAAAAAGAAAAGAGCCTCACTTTTCTACATAGTTGAGACAAGATACACCATCTTGACCTCCAACGGCGTATAAGCAGCCATCTAGAACAGCAACTCCAACGCTTGTCCTACAAGAGCTGGTAGGAGCAACATTACTAGACCATTGATTTGTATGAGGATCAAATCTGTTCAAAAAGAATGAGCTTTAGAGAATGGAACTTAATCTTGATCAATAAAACAATTTATCACCTTTCGATAGTGTTTAAGTAAGATTGACCATCATGTCCACCTACTGCATAGAGTAAATCATTCAAAACGGCAACTCCAACACCGCATCGTCTCTTGTTCATTGGAGCCACCATTCTCCACTCATTTGTTTGTGGATCATAACGTTCCACACTGGAAATAGCATCGCCACTACACCATCCACCTACAGCGAATAAAACTTCACCTCGACGGATAGGTTTTCTTGGCCTGAAGCGTGATCCTATCATAGCAGCTCTTTCATTTGGAAGGAGAAGATAATTTTTGGCCTCATCAACTAAATCTCGGCACAAATCATCACTTTTGATTAGAATATCCGATCCAACGGTTCCGACTAGGAATTTAGCATTCAATTGAGAGAGTCTGACGTGTTCCAAGACAAGAGGTAAGTGTTGACGCCTTTCCGCAACATTATATTTAACCCAAGCCATTATGGCATTGTAAACTTGCTCCTCAGATCGTACATTGAGCTCATCGCTCGATATAATTTCAATCAGCTGGCGAACAGGAAGCAATAGGAACTCTTCACTTTCTATGACTTCTTGAAACCTTTCTTGAGTAAATTTATCGGCATAATGAAGAAGTTCTAGGCATGAGTGTGTATCAGCAAATGCTCTGATGCCTAAACAATTGCTAGGATCAAGTTGTCTCTTGAGAAATTCGCAGCACACATCTTGAATTTCAGTCATCTGCAGTAGACAAGCTGCGGGAAGAAGAACTTGAACATTTCCTAGAAAACAAAAGAAATAGATATTAGACAAGCTGAATTACTCATGAAAATTGTTTATCAAGATTTCTTATACCTTCTTCAACCACAATTCTTGATGTATACACAAAATCAACCAAGAGTTCCATGGCATGTTCATCAATATCTCTTATCTCTACTTCGGCTTGGCGACTTTCTTGAAGTTCACCAGTGAACATTGCATGAAAATAAGGACTACATGCTGATAATATAACTCTATGAGCTAATATTTTACGTTTTGAAACAATCAAAACCACATCACACAGATCTCTCCGCTTGCGAAGTGTATTAAGTGTTTCAACCAGGCCAACTGGATGCTTTTCGCTGGTATATTCGAGCCGACATGGGCTAGGAACAATATCAGGCTCATTGAGAACTGTATCATCCATTGCAAATGGATGTTAATATCTGTAAAACAGGGTGAACGATAAAAAAGAAAGAAAAAAAACAATATAATGTCTATTAAAATCAACATTCTCTAGATCATCAAAAGATGATGAAAAAAATACTCACTTCGTGTTCAGAGTAAGTTTCACATACACAAAGCTGAATCAATTCTCACTAGAACATACACACACACAATTTAAATTGATAATCTTCAATTGACCCATAACAATGGGCATTATGAATGTCCACAATGATCACACACACAATTTAAATCAATTTAAATGTTGATCTTCATCAAAACACAGAGAGAGAGAGATGTTCATACACATAGTTAAGTTTGACAGTAAATGCGTGCACGCAATAGATGAAGGAAAAGAGAGATGTTTTTGTCATCCAAAAGATCAACTTTATACACACACAAACTCACTTAAATTCCACCAAACACACTAAAGATAAGCTCAAGTTAATCCATTGGCAAAAGAATGCAATATATTCCTCAATGACCACCAGAAAAAAAGTATATTCACAATATGAAAAGAAAAAATTGAATTATCAAAAAGAAGTTGAATCAAATTTAATGGTTTACAGAGAAATTGATCTATGAAAATACTTGTGTGAGTCAGTCTTGTTTGTCACACTTTAGCCTCTCTCTCTCATTCAGTTTGATTATTGAGAGAGAGACTCTGCACAGGCTTAACAGACACAGCAAGCAGGCACAGTAGAGGCGTACGAGTACTGCGAAAATACTTATCGAAACCAGTATCGATGTTTGAAAATACTTATCGATATTAATATCGGCTAAAATAATCGATTATTGGTCACAGCATCCACCATTATAGAGAGGGCGCTGAATGCAATCATTCAGAGACTAAAATACTTATCGTCGCTACTATCGATATTTCAAAAACATCGATAATCGGACCACTCGACGATATATCGTACGCCTCTAAGGCACAGTAAGTAAGCTCGCAGCTCTCAAGCGATAAAAGTGAGTGATAAAGCCGTAAGTTGCTCTCCTTTACTTTACCGAAAGAGCATACACACACACAGCTCAGTGAGTGGACATTGAGAAAAATACACTGTCTTGTGTTATTGCCAATTAATTATTCCACAATATTTGATCATCAGTGGAACACTTTAAATTCATTAAATACATCATATTTTCGTCTGGAAAATGTCATTTTTTTCATATTTTTACATTCTATAGCTGCCATTTTTCAAAACTTTTGCAGCCATTTTAGTCTCGCAAAGCTAAAGCAAAGGCTCACAGTTCTGTTGGCTCACAAGTCGATGTCAGACTTTCTCAGTTGTTCAGTTTTTTCGTTTTTTTTTGTTTCCAAACATTTTCCGCCAGACGTCACTGTGGGCAAAATTGTACAGTGGAAGGCAGGAGAAGGATAGGTGGCGCTTAAAATTGAGAAAGAAAGAAACCGAATGATTATGGGAAGAAGAAGAGAGAGAAGAGAGAGAGAAGAGAGAGAGAAGAGAGACACTGAAAAAATAGAGTGATTTTTGTGACTGATAGTTTATTTAATATATAAGATATACAAGATTTTTTTTTCTTAATTACTTTTTGTGGTAATCAGTATGAAAAGTGACATTATAACTTGTAAAATATGTGGTCTATGTATGTAATAATCCATGGAAAGTGTATATAGTGTATTTTAGTGGTTTTGGAACGTTTTTCCATCGCTTACATTATATATAGCCAGTGACCCATTGATTGGATCGGGTAAGTAGTAGTTGTTCATGTATATACATTCCTTCTTCTCTTCTCTCTCTCTTACTTGCTGTAATATCGATAACTTTTTTCTACTTCTTCTTGATTATTAATGTCTCTAATATTGGCCATATTTATTGTTTATAGTGAATCAAATTCTTTTGTCCACTGGTCGCTGGCTACATACACACTATTTTGTACTCAACATTGAAGAGTGAGAGAAAGAGAGAATACATATATATTCTGTTTCTGGTTCCCTTGAGCATCTTTTTCAACTGGTAGGAGAGAGAAACTTGCTTAGCTTTGGAGAACGCCCTTCTTGCTTGTATTTGCAAGAGAAAAATTCTCTGAATATTTGGTTATTTTGAACTTTTGGTGATACTAAAAATTTTTATAATTTTCTCACACACTATATATGATATCAACAAAATATGGTCTCCTTTTTTGTGATGCCACACACAACTATCTGGCAGTGAGAAAAGCTTGTTCATCACCATCATCACCACCATCATCACCATACTCGAGTGAGAGATAAAGAGGGAAGACCAGCAAAACAACCAGCAAAATGGCTGAGGAAAGTGAAAAAGATAAATTTATGAAAAAATTGGCGGCCTTTCACGAATCTCGTGGAGTATCCATGACCTCATCACCAACAATTGCAAAACATCCATTGGATTTATATTTGTTGTACACAACTGTGAAAGAGCGAGGTGGTTTCGCTGAAGTGTGTAGACTTAAAATGTGGAAAGAGATTGCTCTTGCGTGTAATATAATGGTGAATCCAAGCTCTGCATATGCGATTCGAAAACAGTATTCTAAACATCTACTAGAATATGAATGTAAATTTGATCGAGGTGGAATAGATCCAGAGACATTGTTGTCTCAGAATGAACCAAAAAGTAAGAAAAATAAAGCAGCGGCTGCGGCTGGAGGAGCAACATCACCAGCACCCGGTGACAGTGATTCACAGAGTAGTTTTACCCATTCTGGCCGAATGGATTCACCTTTTCCTGGTAACAGTTACCCATCACCGGCTGGATCAAACAGTATGATGGGTGCTGGACCGGGACCTGGGCCCGGACCTGGACCTGGTGGAAATATGGGAAATATGCCTCCAGGAAATATGGTTCCTTACGGTCAAACAATGCATCCACCGCCTCCTCCACATATGGGTAATGAGTATCCAGGACCGCCAGGTTTTCCTCCGGGTAATAGTCAAATGAACTATTCTGGTCAATCCAATCAATCATTAGGAAATAATAGTAATAATAATAATAAGAATTCCATGATGGGTCAAAGTCCAGGAGGACAGTCAGTAAGACAGCAATCCCCTCATCCGAATCGTGGTAAAAGTAAACGAAAAGATGTACCTTCACCAGGATCAGCTGATAGTAATTCACAAGGAAGTTATCCTCAATCAGGTACTCCAGTGCAATTTGAAGGAAGTTTATCCGGACATCGACTTGGTCCACAAGGAGGAGTAGGGGTACAACCGATGACATCTTCACCGCATCCTCATCCACATCAACCCTACGGAGCTCGTCCTCCTCATCCATCAGGGATGTACCCTGAAAATCAAAATTATCCTCCTATTCCACCGTCAGGATATCCTCCTCCACAAGCCTATCCTCCTACAATCGATAAGTGAGTAAATTGAATTTGTATTTCATGACAACATTATATTTCTATTGGTTCCATTGCAAGAATCGAAATTTTCTAGAACTCTCATTTTAATCTTTCAAATCTTTCTCTATCTCTGTCCATTCCCAGTAAACATCCTATTCCTCAGCAGAGACCTCAGCATCCTCATCAGTATATGCCTCATCATCAGCAACATCATCACTCACCGTCTCTTGCTCCTTACGCATCTCCAGTCGGTGGATATCCACCGGGTCCTGGAGGTCCTCCTCATCCACCTACTCCTCATCACTCTTCTCATTATGCTTATGGTCCTGGCTCTGGGAATATGGAGGGCCCATTCCATCCTAATCAGCAACCTTTTCACCCCTCACCTGGCCATCAGCATCCACAGCATCCTCAGCATCCCCAACAATACCAACAACAACAACAACAACAGCAACAGCCACACCAGCAACATCAGCAACATCATTCTCACAGTCAATTACAGCAACGACAGCAACAGTCTCAGCCCTCACCTTCCTCATCAGCCTCGTCACGTCAGAGAGTTAGTGCACCTTCGCCTGGATCAGCTGATAGTAATTCACAAAGTAGTTATCCTCAGTCGAATACTCCATCTCAGTCGGAATCCAATCCCGCCTTCTCTCAACCTTCTCCTTCGACAACTCCTTCAAATGTTCGTCCATATCCCGGTCCAGAGGGCAGTCAACCAGGTTATCCTGGAATGCCTGATGCTAGTTATGGGAACACGAGTTATCCAAATTATTATTCTCATCAACAACAGTCACAAAATGAGATGGTAAATAGGGTACCGAGCTCATCTTCATCTTATGTTCCAGGTGGTAGCGGATCATATCCACCTTCTCATTATCCACCACCAAGCTCACCATCTCCAGCTAGACCAGGAAGAATGGTATCTCCATCCTCTTACAGGCGACCATCATATCCAGGTCCAGAATCGAATTCATCGTTGACCAATGAGAGAAATGAGGTGGCTTCAGCACCAGATGATTCTCATTCTCAACAACCTGTTAATCGTAACTACTATCCGGAGAGGTGAGCTCAATTCATTTTTCTCTTGTTACAATCTCAATTAGCAATCCATTCATTTGCAAGTATACGATGAATTGATTTACTAGTGCTCAAGTTAAAGTCTCCTCTCACTTCTCTCACTTGATATCCTAACACTAATCGAATTTTCTATCCATATCTTTGCAGTGATCAAAAGAATTCATCTCATTTACCAAGTTCACAATCTCAATCTCAGGTCCATCCAAATATAAAAACATCAAAGTCCTCCGTCTCAGACAGCCCCTCTAGCTATTCACAGTCTTCTGGTCCTAGTGACACTAGCCCTTCTTATGCACCCAATTCGAGTGCCTATCAAAATCCGCCTCCACCTAGACCCTCTTATCCACCAACATCACAACCTTTGACAAGTGTGTCTGAGATGTCGAGAGAAGGCTATTCAACTGCCCCTAGTATGTCCAACTCGGGATATAATCAACAAAATCCTCCCTATCACTACCATCAGCAAGGATTACCTCGAACTCAGGGGCCTCCGATGCAAGGGAATACCGGCTATCCAGCTACCAGCTCTCATTATGGTCCACCTCCTCAAGCTTCAGCTGATCCCACAAACACGGGATCATCTTATATTCGTCCAGGTTCTCGTGGTGGAAGTGAGAGGAATGAAAGGGAAAGTGGATTGACTGAATCTTACTCTTCAGATATTTCAGTCAATAGTAATAGTCGGGATCATCCCCAGAGCTATCGTCACTCAGCACCAAATATTCCATCACATGTGTCTCAATCACCATCTCAACCAGTTCCCGTGCCTCCTTACAATCGGGGTAAGCATATTCCTCCACCTCAATCCTCATCATCTACTGGTCCGCCAACAGCCACACAGAGCACCTATTCAATGCCTAACTCACGTGAACAAATCGAGAACAATTCTATGTTTCCTCCTTCATCATCACACCAGCCACCAGCATCTACATCCCCAATGAGACCATCTTACATGCCATCAAGACATGAATCCCCACAGAGTAGTGCATACGCAATGCCTCCAATTTCTAGTGCATCACCGACTTCAGGTTATTCACCTCAACGGCCTGCTTCTCATCCGAATTCTTCCTATTACTATAATCAACAATCACCTCAGCATCCTTCTCAAAATTCTATGATGAACAGACCTCCTCGTCCTCCTCCTGGATATGTCACAAACAACGGTTATCCACCGACAGGTTCACCTTATCCTCAAGGCACTGCTCCAGGACCGACCGCAACAAGCATCCCGAGTGGTGCTCCAGTTCCCGGTGTTCAGCATCAACAATGGACCCGAGATGGTATGCAATATCGAGGATATCCTCCACCAAATGGTCCCTCAGGCACCGAATACCCACCCATGTATCATAATTCTATGAACCGTATGCCAGGTCCCGTTCGAGCGAGTGAAATGAGTCGAATGTATCCGCCTGGTCAAATGCCCGGAGTCCCCAACATGCCACCCAAAACTCATTCTGCACACTTGGCTCGCCTTTTATGCTCATCTCCAAGTCTTCCAGGCTCCCCTACGCCAAACAATCATCTTCCACCCTCAATGACCCCACAGATCACAGCCTCTCAGCATACAGGTACAAGTTTTGGTCCTCAGCCACAAGTGGTGAAGAAAGAGATGGCTTTTCCACCTGGCAGTGTTGAGGCTAGTCAGCCCTTATTGATTAAACACAAGAAGTTGTCTCCTAAGGATTTTCCGCAAGTAGATCCATGGAGATTGATGATGAGCTTAAAATCAGGGCTACTGGCTGAGACAACATGGGCATTGGATATTTTGACCGTTCTGGTTAGCCATGATAACACCTACTTATTCTTTGGGCTTCCACACATGCCGGGTCTGTTGGACACTCTCTTAGAGCACTATAAGAAGTGTTTGAACGAAATGTTTGAAGACATTGTTAAAGACTCTGAACTTGGCGTTGGTCGGAGTATAAAAAATATTGAACAAAAGCGTAAAAAGAAATGGTATGAAGTATGCTCATACAATGGTGACTCTGATTCAGAGCCCGAAATTAAACGGTTAAATGGTACATCGGAGGTAAAGAAAGAGGAAGGTGAAGAAGAGGAGGAAAATGATGGTCTGATGGATTGGGATAAAGTCTCATGCAAGATGGAAATGTTCAAAGATATTCCAAAGAATGACCAGTACTTGCGAATGTTACGATCATCCATGAACTATACGCTAAAATCTCGTGTTGGAAAGAGTGTGAAAGTTGAGGAAACTGAAACGCTTTTCAGCACTGATTTTGATAAAAAATGGGATGGTTTACATGCTGGATTCAAAGTGGAGCGTGAACATTGGCGGAAAGGTTTTAGTGAATCAACAGACCACATTTTAACTCATTTTGAGCCCAAAGAAAAGCCAATTAAGCTTGTGAAGTTGATCAAACATCGTCGAAGAAAAGCAAGCAATTCAGCTAGCAAATGTGATGAAGAGACTACTGTTTTACCTCATCCTTCGGATTGTAAAGATGAAAATCTTTTGAGAAGTCAAGAGCTAGCAGAAAGTATCAAGCACGAAAACTCAAGAAACTTTCCAGTGAATTGTATTCATAAAACGAATAATGCAGCCAATTTTAACAAAGACAAGGGACAATCTAAGAGGAAAGTGAATGATACATCATCTCAAAACATCAGTGATAAAGATCATCGAACTGCCACGCCACTAGCCATGAGTGAAGATGTGATTCTGGAGAAAGCTCTTAATTTTTCATCATTCTCATCTTCATCATCACCTTCGAATATGTCCAGAAGCCTAAATCCTAGCACTTGTAGCAACAACAACAAGCCAGAAACAGCATGTAAATCGCAATCTGGTACTACTACTACTAATAATAAGAAGGAACGAGTCGTAACAGATCCAGCCAATTTCGTTGAGCTGGAAGAAGAGGTGGACAGTGAAAATGGTTCACCACTACATCCAGTCTATGATTATTGTGACTCATTAACCAGGCGGTGCCTATGTATATCAACTTTGATCCGTAATCTATCTTTTGTACCTATGAATGACGTGGAAATGTCAAGGCATGCTGGACTTTTGCTTGTGTTAGGAAGATTATTGAAAGTGGGGCATACTCATAATTTAAAGAAACGAAGCTTCGAAAAGCCTGAGAAGGCGATGGAAAGTGAAGAGTTAGAGGTGAGTAGATACGAAACGATCCTATTTTGTTGATATTCAAACATTTCCCTTCTCTCTTCATTGTTTAGACGGATTCATTTGAGAAGGATTCAGAAGAGAAAAAAGCAACCAACACATCCACCATGAATGGTTCAGATGAGATTGAAAAATCTTCTGAATCTAGCCATGGTTTAAAAGAAGAGCATGATGATAAGGAGATAAAAGACATAGAGGAAGATCCACAAGAGTGCGAATTGGGAAAGCATAAGTCATGGTGGTCTGAAGCAATTCATTTGATAAGAGAAAATACCCTTGTAACATTGGCCAACATTTCCAGTCAACTTGACCTAGAACCTTATCCAGAAGAAGTGAGCCTAACACTCCTTGATGGTTTGTTCCATTGGGCAACATGTCCATCAGCGTACGCTCAAGACCATCTTCCCAGTACATCAATACAATCGTTGTGTCCAAGAAGACTTGCTCTCGAATCGTTGATGAAGCTCTCAATATTCGACAACAACGTAGACTTGCTGTTGGCAACTCCTCCATGGGAGAGGCAAGAGAGATTGTTGATGATACTTTCAAAGATGTTGAACAGAAGTGAAGACCAAACATTGCGAGAGTTTGCATTGGTTTTGTTGACTAATTTTGCCTCAGCAGACACAGCGATAGCTCGTGCAATAGCAATGAATGGAATAGCTATTGGTCAGTTGATAAGTTTTATTGAGCAGTCTGAGCAGGCAGCTCTGAACGTTGTCCACACACAGGGCTTGAATGCTCTGAAAGAAAATCCTGAACTAATGGGAACCACATTAGACATGGTGCGAAGAGCTGCCATTTGCCTTCTACACTTCGCTAGAATTCCTGAGAATCGTCCTCTTCTCTTGGCCTACCAACAGAGGCTTCTCGCTCTTGTATTCTCTCAAATTCTCGACCAAGGAGTAGGAGCAATTGTGGCAGACATAATTTATGAACTATCTCTGCATGAAGATACTGGGATAAAGTTTCCATCAACTGAACAACCTATAGAAATGATTGAAGAAAGCAATCCATCAGTAAATAGTGAGCTCATCAACTCTTCTGATCAGACACCATCAACCGTATCGGCCCCTGTATCTACCTCTCTTCCCGTCAGTCAGTGTGACTCTTCTCTGCCCATCGACAGTCCGTACACTGGACCTGTTGATCAATGTTCTTCCGTTCTGGTGCAAAGGATAAATGGCAATGGTATTGTAGAGGAGATGGAAAGAGAAACCGTTCCCCCTCAAAGTTTAGATGTTTGCCCTTCCAAAGAGGACATCAAAAGCGAACAATTTGTCAGCCATATACCCAGTGTGACTGGGGAAAAATGTATAGAGAAGCATAATTGCAACGGTGAAGGTTTAATGAGTGCGAACGAGGAAAATTTAATAGGATTTAGTAAATTGGAAAGTGTAAATATGAATCATATTAGCTCTAATCAGGTGTAAAAGCTAGAATAATTCTTGTATTCGGCAGATCTCATTAAATGAAACTTTTCTTTATTGTAATATAGATGTGTGATGGGAAAGCTTATTTATTTAATCAGTTGTTATAGAGATATACATTGAGAAAATGATGATGAAGATGATCATCAACTGATCATCTGATCGGATGATCAGATGATCAATAATTGACTCATCGCTCAAGTGATGTGTAATTGAGAAGTTTTTCAATCAAATCAACGTGACCAAGTAGCATTCGTCTGCAGCAGTATCGCTTAAGATGTAGAGAATCCAAAGCATCACTATAAAAGGAAGAGAGATAAAAAAAGATGGATTACATGAGTAATCAAATAGATAATAATCAAGATTAGCAACTGTTGAGCAACACTTTGGTCACCAATACCAGGATCTTAAATTCATTGATGTGTGTGTATGTGTGTGTGATAACTACTCACCCTTCCGTGTATTCGGCTTGCAGCAGACCAAGATATGTTTCCCACTTATTGCCGATAACTTTGCCACACGTGAAACATCGGATTGGAATGATCATACTTGCTAACTAATTGCAGAATATTGTCTCTCTCTCTCAATTACAACCTTAAATCTGGTTTATAATCAAGAACCTAACCAAGTAGAACGATAAACATATACGCTAATTATTTGGAAGCCCAAGGCAAGAAACCAGACAGACACATGTACTTGTATTTTTACGCAAACCTTTTTTTTTGTTGATTTGCCTCATTTTAAATGGCGACTTGTGATAGATGGCGCTGATTAAGTGAAGCCATCTTGCATCTTGCATGCCACGACTATAATGTTAATGGCTTGAGCTAGGTTTTGAGCCGCCGGCAGCTTGGAGAGCACTTTTTCCACGTGTTGGGAACCATTTTTCGCCACTTTGGTGTGTATCCAATATTTAATCCCTTAATTAAATTTTCGGGATTCAATTGTTATACATTCATCAATTAATATTTATTTACGCGGGTTATACAGTGTTTATGTATATGTGTGTGTGGGTGACCGTGGAAAGGTGTTGATACACACAATTGATATTATTCAATCATGATGAGTGAAGATGAGTTTGTTGTATTCTCAAGCCTTTTTGAGGAGGACAATGATGATGATACCTTCTTCGGCACTGGTTTGAAAGATTTTTGTGAAAAAATTGAATCAGATGATATTGATCAATTTTTATCATCTTTCGAGGATATGGGACAAATTGATCTTGACGATATCAACTTTTCCATATTTGATGAATTCTCAATGCTGGAAGCCGATTCAAATCCACCACAGGGAAAGAGGCGTAGATCATCTAACTCAACTAGTACTAAGGTTGAGGAGACAATAAAGACCACAACAACTAAATTTATTAAAGATAGCAAGTATACTAGTAATGGAAATTGTGATGGAATAAAGAGGGTGAAAAATAAAAACAAAAAAAAGAAAAAAGTTGCTGGTATATCTCTTCTAGCCAAGCCACCAAAAGTAAAAAAAGTAAAGAAATCAATCAATGGAAGTAGTTTTCAAGTGAACACTAGTAGTTTTGCTGCTTATTTTTATCGTACACATGATTACTGTTCAAATCCTAATAAGCCTATGTCAGATATATCAAAAAATTGTTCTAAATCCTATTCCTGCTCTTCCTCTTCTCCCTCTGCAACCTCTTCGAATTGATAATACGTTTGACACTTACCTTCAACTATTATGTTTTTGCTAAATAAAATGGGCATTCAATTGTGCTGAGTACTGGTTAAAAAAATCAATGTGCTTCTTCTCTTATCTTATTTTCCACGTTGTCGCTATTTTGTCTGCCTAGTCTCAACTTTGGCGCTTTCGTAAACGCCTATCTCTTTCTTTCTCCTCTCTCCTCTCTCTCTTCTCTCTTCTCTCTTCTCTCTTCTCTCTCCCTTCCACTTTTAAAAGGCCCAAAAGTCCCTCTTTTATAGAATATTCTAATCACTGTTCCCGCTTAAATCTATAGAACAATGGTCTCAACTCCATAATCTGATGGCTTCAACTTGGTCCAATTTCCGTATTCGATGAGCTGATGACACCAAACTGGAACTCATGTTAATTGTTATACACACACACACACATACACACACATACATAAACTGATTCTTGTCCTCCTTTTTTTTCAACTCTTCCATGCTGTCTCACTGGGGTGTGTCTTGGTTCACCGCCAACACTTGTGATTTGGTTTTGCTCGAATATGGGCTCCTAATTTATTCATACTTTCCACGAGGTTTGAGAGATGAAAAAAGACTAGCAATGGACTCCATACGAATGGTTAAATGATACAATCATCAAATTCAAGCTGTTAGAGAATTACAATCAGTGTTCAGACAGACATACATGTACTCTCAGAATTGGATAGTCTGAATGAAATTGATTTCGCAATAGTTATATAAGAACTTTTCAGTCTCGCTGGAAAAATGTCTCACTTTCAACACCTTATATTCAGCTTGTCTACAAAAATCGTATCGATGGATCCACTTTTTTTGGTTATAATAGAATGAGAAGCACAAAATTTATTATGATATTTTTTTCACTTTTAGTTGTTTCAATAGGATCAGAATGATGATAAAAGTACAAAAAGATTGCGATAGTTTAGAAGGTTGATGGATGAAAAATATTGCCTCTGTCCTACCAAAAATTTTTTTTATCTAAATCAAAAATGGCAACAATTGATGGTGAGGACAGTAAAGAATGTGCTGAAAACTTTCGTCATCACCGACAGATAGATAATAGTGAAACAGTGATAAATTTTAATCGGCTTCTTCATTCGAATGTATATTTTTCACTCTCTTTCTGTTTATCTCTTTCACTGATTTGGACATTCCATGAAGTGCTCAAATCATGAGAGATGAGAGAATGAAAATAATATCATGAAGAACATTCACTTAGTTGGTGGAATTTGACACATGATTGTATGTACATATATGCGAATGATTTCAGCTTTTTTTCACACATCATCAATAATGATATTATCTTATTAATTTAAAACAAGATATCGTATTGAGGTATCCAAATGGGAAGCTACTCTGCAGAATTTATCCCATTTCTGATCCTATTTTGTGTGTCTAATCATTTTTTTGGTTACTTTTTTCCAGTGTATCCAGCACCATGGTCTTTCCATAGATCATAATCGATTTCGGGCAGAGAATCACAATCAACATCTGGATTGCTGTGACTCATCAATCGGAAAGCATTCATCGGCATCTTGCTATTCTTGGTAACCTTACAGATCAGACGAGCGGCAGTGGTAGTTTCTCGGATGTTTTGCAATTGTTCTGTAGAAGAGAGGAAAAAAATAATCAATCAATCAAAATTCACTTGAAAAGTATCAATATCATTCCAACTAAGGCTAGTTGGCCCCTCAACTTACCAGGAGTGAATGAGCCAGATTCGCCACCATGTTCATAGAAGAATCGATCACCAAATTTGATATGATACCATTGAACTCCATTGATACATGAGAAAGTGGGTCCCATTGCGTTTCCAGGTAATCTTCGCTCAGAAACACCTCCAACAAAAAGATCTACATCACGCACATCACTGTAAAGGGTTGTGGATGAGTGGAAAAAAGGAAAGAGAGAGAGAAAAAGATAAAGATGTTGAAAAAAAAATTGAAACCCATCATGTGTGTATTCCTCCGAAATCTTCATTCGGAAGCTTTCAGATGGAAACTTTCTTACTGATAATCATCATCATTCTACTGTATACTTACGTATAGATTCTTTGCATGTTATCGACCTGTTTCTTTGGAATGTATTCATACAAATCTTCCCATTTATCAACTTTGTAACCGAAACAGTAATCCAAATAATTGATATAGCCCGGAATACCATGATCACGTCCACGAAGAACATTGATGGAAACTAGATCGAGTCCAGTAGTTCTATTGGGCAATTGATAGAGGAAATTTTTCACATCAATAACGAAAAATGGATCCACTTCAAAGGCTGGCTCAGTGGCCATACCACGAAGAATTCCATCAGCTTGTCCCAAATGAATGAGAGACATTTCAAAGAAAACATCCTTCAAACGGAACGGATAGTGTTCATTCTCATTTTTGACAATAAAAACATCGTTTATCTGTGAGTGACCAAATCGGCCAGCTGCAGTGGCCCATTCATGGATTGATGAGTGATCGGTGTCCGGCTCATATTTGGTGTAGCCATACTTGAGTGGCAATAGATTAAAGTATCGCAGTATATCTTCACTGAACAGAGCTGGGAAATATTCGGCATACGAAATATGATTATATTCGGCAACCAATAATCGTCGAGCTTCCCAGAACACTATCTCATCAGACCAGTGCGGATTCACTCGAGCGAGTGCATCAGCATGCTGATTATGTCGACGTACGACAATGGTTTGAAGGGCTGTCAGTGCCGGATGCTGATTACCACGGATTCCGTCACCAGTTAGGAAACATTGGAATTGTGGGAACATTGGTGGTACATTACAATTTTGAACTGCCAACGGATCGGGAGTATTTTCTCGATTAACCATCATGATTTCGCCGCCGAGTGCGTCCCGTTCGGTTCGCAATTTACCTGTAATCAAGAATTTTTATGAATTATAATTTCGGAACAAAAAATTGCCCAGAAGCAAGTGATTGTCAATAGAAGAGGGAAGGGAAAGCGAGAGAGAGAGAGAGAACGAATAGAAATTATTTAATTCAGGTCAATGGAAAGAGAAGTAAGAGAAGTTATGCAATCGCAAATCATTGAAACGAAATTCCAATCCATCCAGAATGTTTCCAACAATTTTAGAACAAATTTTTTTGGGAACTATAAATTATACTCTTTTATTAATTGTTATTGGCTAATTAGTTAAATATTGGTAATGATGATGACAGTGGAGCAAGATATTGATTACTTTTCTGTCGATTAATATTAATGCTTTGTCACTTACCGTTTTCAAAACTTCGAAGTGGTAGATTGTCAGCGTAAGTGTAACCATACACATTAGACAGATCCAAGCCATGAGGTGCTGCGTTAGTTTGTTCTCGGGGTCCTGAATGGAGACAACAATTAAGCCAAGATCAGTATTTGTTTGTAAAGAGTAGAAAAAGAAGAAAGCGAAGAGAAAAAGTGATTGATAGTCATGGGCTATTATTAATCTATTCAAATCTATCTTGTATGCTGGCCAAAGTGATTCTTTTAGCTGTCTGGGATGATAAAATAACACAACAAAGTTACGTTTTGAGCCTGATTTAAATATAATCAGCCAAACGTTCATTAGATCGAGGGAAATGTGAGCAAAAACAAAGTCCAGTAAAAGTTCGACCTTAATTGAAAGGAGAATAAAATTCTGATAGTGAATGAATGAAAAATATGAACAAACAAAGTTTTCGTGTATTAATGAAAAAAAGAATAAGAGTGAAAAAATCAAACTAATGATTAACTCTTCTTACTGTTCTCATGTCAAACTAATAATATACTCTTCAATTAGATTCCGGTCAAAATTTGGGACTTTCTCTCAACATAACCACTCGAGGGAAATCCATTCTGAGCATTTTGATGTAGAAAAAAATTGAATATAATTTTTTTCTCCATCTTTTTTCTAAACAATTTCTCCTTTTTGTCTCCATTCAATATCAGAAGGTCAACATTCCACAACTAAATTATGATGTTCCAACAATTCCCACTCGGAACTATGTTTATCAAATAATAGGATGATCGCAAAATTGTTGATGTTGTAACAAGTAAACAATCATGATTATTGGTTATCTCTCAAAAATGATCATTTTGTTCAAATGTGTGAATGAATGAATCATCACTCACCGTAAACCTACTACCACCACTACACTGTACTGCTGTTACTGAGAAAATTTTTTTTAGATAAAATTAATTCAACCCACAAATGATAATGTTCTTGAAGCACGGAAAAGTTTTGGAAACTATTTCTAAACGATAATGATTCACTTTCTCTCTCTCTCTCTTTCTTTCATCGATGGAAAAGCCTAAAAAAAGTGAAAGTCATTTTAGACGGTCAACCAACTCTCACGATTTTAGTAGACATTATTTTTGAGTGTGAAAAAGGAATACTTTTCGGTCTCTCTCTCTTTTTCTTTCTCTAAACTGTATTGATAAATCAATTTGTGCTTATATCTATTGGTTAAAAATTGATCCGTTGAGAATGTTGTCTACTTGTATCTATCGGTAGTCTGAAAATCGATACATTCAAGGCCTTGATCATTTTCTCAAAGAATGCTTCTATTCTTAATATAAATATACATACATATATGTATATATATATGTATTCCATCTCTTACACCTATTGTTACTCAAGAGTGTTGGTGGTGGGCCAGTGAATTCAATTCTTTTCGAGAATATAAAAAATTGATCGATTAAGCCGTCGAGATTGTCAATCACTTATTGGAATCCATGTTGAGGCCTCAAGTTGTTAGGAAAATTGTTAAAGAGCATTATGTGAGCAAAATAGAGAGAGAGAGAGAGAGAAAGATCAAAACAGACAATTTTCATGTCAATATCAGCTAACTACCTAACTATACAGAGAGAAGAAAACAAACAAAAGCAAACAAACAAGCCACTCAAGAAAAAAGATAAACTATTAAATGATTTCAAATCAAATCAAGTCCAACAGCTCAACAACTCAATCAAATTATTGCTACTACTCTATTCTCTGCTCAATTTTGCATCATTCACACACAATATTTTTGAGAAAAGAAGAGAAGAAAAAAAATATATTTATATATCTATCGATATGATCATTTTCATCGGTGAGAAAATGATTAGAATCATAATTCTATCTCAATAGCTCGACACTTCAATTGATCAGTTTCATAATTATCTTGGAAACATTTTTTGGAATGATACACCTCACACTTTCCCTCTCTCTCTCTCTCTCTCTCTTATACTGAACATAATCGTTGACGATAAAATGAGAAATGCAAAATAAAGTATCATAACGGTTATTCATTACAAGCGAGCACGCTAATACTTACCTAATTTACATCTTGGACATGAATTGCTTCGAGTGTTACGTGCACATGTTTGATTGAATATTTTAGTCAACGAATCGCCAGGTGGAAAAGGTGAAACAGTTTCACATTCAGGGTGATTTTGTGGACTTGGAGGACAACATTCAGGTGCATTGGACATTGTGATCGGCGTTCGAACCATATCGTGTACCATTAATTGACCCCATTGCATAGTCAGTTGGGTGAGATCAGGATCAACCTCATTGATGTCGGGCAACAATTCATTTGAAATTAGACGTGGATTGGGCAGTGGTTCACCGGTAACCGATGCTCTTAGGGCCAATATACCATCGGCATAATCGGGTGGCAGTAGACGTCGATGGCAAGTGAATGCCATTCCTTCGGTTGGTCGACGAAGATTATTACAGCTACCATCGTATGCTGGATATTTGCTTTTTGGATTACAATTCAGCATGTCACCTTCATCGTCATCATGTCCATTTTTACATGAATATACGGCAAATTTATCAATCTGATCTCGATACATTTTCGCTTTGAGTTGCATTTTTGGCATTTTAGTGGTCAGATCAACTCTGTTTAAGCATCGACTGGAAATAGGAAGAGAGAAGATGAGATGAAATGAGATGAGAGAAAAATTGGAAAGAGAAAGTGTGCGGAAAAAAAGGGTGACTTCTGAATGCTGAGAGGGTGTCAATAATTGCTGGTGGCTTGGGATGATGATTGGAATTGAGGAAGAAAATTGGTTTCAATCGAATCAAGATTCGGACAAATGATTCATTGAGAGAGAAAGGGGAAAAAGGCGTATAATTCGGGTGTATGAATGACATGAGTTACCCTGATGGTGATATCTTTCTTTCGATCCTCTTTTTTTCATTACAAGATGAAAGCGTAATCATTTTAAACGATCAAAAACATTCGATGAGTAGCTCTCTCAAATAATTTTTGAATCAAGAATGCAAAATATCTATCTATCTATCTCAAATATATTTCCAGCCCGTATGGTGGGTGGTTTCGCAGGTCCTGGAAAGTCCAAGATCAATTCGAGTTTAGGTCAAATTGGGATGATGTTGAACATGATGAGGATTGAAAGAGTGAGAGAAAAATTTTTTCACTCCTCTTCTTACATATGATTATCTGATTTGTTTCATTCCCTCCCCCCAGCCAACGGAATTCGAGGACAAATTTGACCACTTACGATCAACAATGGTCAATTGATTGATTTGGGGAAAGCTATCTCACCATTGATCAATGATCAGTGAAACCTTTTCATTCGTGAAAAGCTTCATGAATCAAATGATAAAGCGATAATCATCTTGAAAGGAACTGCTCTTAAAAATTCGAGATGCTCAAACTTCGTTCACACATATTCGAATATCTTCAGCAAAAAAAATCATACCTATCATGAAACCGTCTTACATCTCTATCACCTCGATGCGGAAGAGAAATCTATCACCTAGAAAACTAACCCTGAAACTGAATAGCCATCAGTTATTGTTGAGAATATTCTGATTCAAGAAGCGTAATCTGATTCTCTGATTCGAAAATTTTCATTATAGTTCGAGGATATCTCTGGGGAACAAAAGTTCTGATATTTCAATCGGTCATGTGAAATTTGGCTGATTTCTCGAATTACAAGGTCATTATTTCTTTTGAAGATTCAACCATCAGCCTTGTGAAACTATTAGGATCCAATACTGAGTGAAGGTCTATCCTCTTCACATTCGATTTTTGAGGCTCAATCAAAACTATGCTCTCAAATGAAGATCAACATATAAAATATTTACTGATCCCTAGAGCTTGAATAACGAAATATTTTGAAAATATTCTCTTATCAGACCATTTTATCATCGAGCTATCTGGAATCAATTCATCAATTCTGAATTGATCGTTTTTTGTTCCAACTTATATAAAAGTGATTTCTACTGAAAATTCTAACTTCTTCTTCTTCTTCTTCTCCTCTTGATTTGAATGCAGAACCATTCAATCCGGAAAAGCGATTAAAGGTGCCAAAAAAAGAAGTGAAACTGCCAATGAATTTCTTATTGATCACACTTGTTCACACATTTCGCAATATTGTAACCATTGAAGGTATTTTATCGATTCTTACGAAATGAAGCTCTTTTTTAACTGTCAAATCTCAAGGTTTTTATCCTTTTGAAGCTACTGTGATTCAAAGTTCTTGAGCTTTTATCTTCTACAAACACCATCTCGATCACCTTTACTTTTTCCTTCTATCCTCCAAAATATCAAGAATATGGCCTCAAAAGTGGTATATGGCTCACAAAATGGGGGAAGGAAAGATAAAACACAACGCTTATCTTATCGTCTATAAATGCATATTCCTGGCCTGAAAATTCTCACCAAAATAATACTAAATTGCAAAATAAGCGTACAGAAAGGCATGGAAGTGGTGCAAAATCGGGCATGAAAAGGCCACTTAAAAGTAAAACGACACACGATCATTAACTTTACATACTATTCAAGTGCTTCTTTACTGTTATTCGTCAAAATGGTACGAAATATCTCTCTCTCTCTCTCTTTCTCTCTCTCTCTCTCTCTCTCTCTCTCTCTCTCTCTCTTCAGGGTAAAAGTGCATTCCAAGATTTATGACAATATTTTATATCTAAGCAAAAAGAGGAATCAGATCGAATTGAAAACAATAAGAAGAATCGAATTTTCTGAGGAATACTTACGTTCTCTGGAGAGATTGTGTGATTAAAGTGAAAAATTGAGCTTCATAGGCCAAACTATTCAAAAATCGGCTGGCAAACTGAGCTCCAGGCACTGTTCGTCGTATTTGTTCATCAGCTGCTATGTAGGCATACAGTTGGGGCAAAACTTCTCTTATGGCCTCTTGAATATCCGATGAGCTTATCTCGGAACTGTAACCGTAATAATTCTGGCACTGATCAATAAGCTCTCCATACTGTGGAGATGCTGAATATGACCTTTCCAGGTCAGCGACAAATGATGGATCGCTGTACAACGCTTCCATCGTATCACTTGCAGCGGCAATTGGCTCCTAAAAGAGATGAAGAAGAATTAAAATAAGTTTCTAAGTGTAAGCAGTTGAATCATAGTGGAAGGAAGAATAAATATTTTTCAATTGAAATAGGAAACGGAAACGAGCACAATATCAGAACGTCAACAAGATGCTAAAATCGAAGGTTAATACTGGAGATTATCCTTAGCCTTCAGATATATTTATACGAAATATCAAGAGTACCAATTAGATTGTCAACACTTTTCGAGCCCGCCAAAAAGTAGCCTCCAATTTAGCAAAAGAGTAGTGTACAAAAATGCTGGAAGCAGTACAAGTTAATTACGAATTTGTGGAAAGTGTCAAATTTTGTGAAGCGATGATGATTGAAAATGCTAGATGATATATACCGTCCAGAGTAGTAGAAAGTGAATGAATGGAATGAATGGAAAAAAAATAAAGAAAAAAAATGTGCATATCATTTTAAATTTTATCATTTAATAACAAGCGATGATTATTTTCGAATAAAAATATGATAAATAGCTTATTTGACACTCAGAATGAAAGAAGGAGTGAATGAAAAATGATTTGCTCGTTTACCATTCGAGAATATTTGAGAGTATGAATTCAAAATGAGAAATATGGCTGATTCGATTATATAACTAAGTACTGAAAGAGAAAGTGAAGAAAGTGAGAGAGAGAGAAAGACAGAATACTGATAATATTAAGGGCACGTAAACCAGAGAGAAAATTTTTTTTGATGTTTTTTTGATGTATGACCAGAAAAAATAGTCAATTCCAATGAACAGGAAATACCAAGGAATGAGACTGTGATTGTGTTGTGAATGCTATTATAGTTGTTTAAAGGTTTTGATGATAATGGAAATACGAAGTTTAACTATTCTGACAGGAAGTTATCATGACGAGTTCAAATGATGATAAAATATATTGATCTTAACTGGATTATTCGCACATTAATGAATGATTTTTTCCTGTAGTAATAAACTTGACTGTCTAGCCAATGTATGTGTGTGTGTGTGTGTGTGTGTGTGAAAGTGTGTAAAATGAGATCATACATCTCTTTGGGTAAACTTATTTTCTCATGATGAATCGTGATTAGAAAAATCTCTTGCTCCAATCGATAATGGGCGAAAAATTTTCTCAAGCTTCATCAGTCGAATAAGAGAGATAAAATAAAAATTAAGAAGAAAAAATACAAAATGCTTCCGACTGAGGAAGGAGAGAGAGAGAGAGAATAATCATTGCAATTGATTTTTCTTAGAGCAGCAGATCACTCTTCTTTCTTCTCTTCTTCTTCTTCGTCTTCTTCATCATTTTCTTCTTGTGAAGAATCTTATTGGGTCATCCAAATGAACTGATGCATCTCAGATATCGTAATGAATCTCAGCTTCTCGTCCTTTTTTTCATGATGCTCTCTCTCTCTCTTTTTCTACAAGCAGACATCCACAATACACATCTCACTGGATCAAAGATAAGTGACCATATATTGAAGTAAAATATCGATCAAAACTGATAAACTCACCAAGTCAATCAAAAATCATTCAACGTTATGTTCAGCTATTAATATGAGGCACACATCGATGATTTGGATAAATCAACCCATTTCCTGATCACTTCATTTGTTTCAATGGCTATTGAATGCTTGATTCAGCGTGTTATAAGGTTTTGTGGTTAAAAATGGAGGGGTTTTCAAGAGGGGCTGGCAAGAGAATAATTTTGACAAATTTTTGCACTTGAAATTCTGATACCCCGGAAAATTTAGTCTTCATATCCACAAAAAAAACGGAACGTATAAAAAAAAGTACAGACACACTCGTGTACTCGACATTCTATCAGATACCCTTTGAGTTTCAATTTTTCGCCACTTTCACTTTGGTATTATTTTTTATTAATTTTCTTTTCTCATTTTGAAAAAATTAAATCAACCCCTAATTAGCTCAAATTTTTGGTAAGTGATTGGAATCGATAGCGAAAAATTTTTATCCCAAAATTGATACTAAATACATGAAAAGATGGAGCCAAACTTTCCCTTCATATTAACCGTAAATATATATCTGAAGAGGAAGAGAGAGAGAGAGAGAGAGAGAGAGAGAGAGAGAGAAAGAGAGAGAAATATTGCCTTTTTCATTACAATAAAGCATGAGCATCGATCGATTTTAGTCGATCTTCATGCACTTGTAAGCACGGAACAATCAGTTTCTGGCTCAACTCGCCAATTCCTATCGATGTCTCTCTTTCTTTCTCTCTCTCTCTCTCTCTCTTTCTCTTTCCATCCATCTATTCTGATTTACCTGCTTTCTTTCCCACCTTCAGCCCATCAGCACCCACACTATGCAGAAAACAATCACATTCAAGATTCCGATTCCGACAAAATTTGATTGTAATCTGCGTAATTACTTAACTCTGGGTTGACGAACCCGTTCAACGACTAGAGCGTCACCTTTTTCTATTCTCGATTATACTTTGTAAGAACTTTTCCTTTCACAATTCGTCAGATATACAAGCAGATTCTATCAATCAACAATCAATCGATACCGTTTGTCAGTTGGTTTTCTTATCAGATTAGCGTTCATTTCAGTACATTTCAGAACTACTACTACTACTGCTGTACTACATATTGAAACTATCTTTCCAGTGAAAATCTTAACACAAATAATATTGATCAGCTACGAATCGATCGATTCCTGGTCCAACATCTGACTATCAACATATTCATCTGATGGAAAAGTGTAGCGAAGATTGAGCTTCGATTATTCAATTAAATCAACATGAACTTTTCTGTATCTGATGCGAATGTCGGACACAAACTCACACATGAGCATGGAATGCTGGAAGGGCATTTTTTTAACATTCGACAATCGACTAACTTTTCAGCTATTCAAAATCAAGAGATGATCGAAAGGATCAACTAACAACATATTCCATCAAACTGACCACCAAAAGAGATGATGATAGAGTAAAAATTGAATCAGTAGATTTCCTGTTTTGATACAGTTCAAATCACATGTTGTTGGTAGTGAAAAATTTCTTCTTCCTCTTCTTCATCTTCTTCTTGTTTGGCTCCATCAATAGCTGAATGTATCACATCATGTGGAGAAAGATGGATAGAGATAGATAAAGATAGAGATAGAGAGGAAAAATAGAGTAATAGAGTGGCTCTCGAAAATTTCCCAAAAAAAAGAGAAAATTTATTACAATTTTCGGTAGAAACATTGAACATTTTGCAAGTCGTAACGAAAGCGAGCTTTCCTGTCAAGCACCAGGAATGCCACCAGAAGCATAAAGAATGCGATTGGTTGCGGGAAAAAAACTATTTCGTCGATCATCGGAAATGTGGAATGTCAGACATTAACTATTACTACTACTACTACTACTGTTCACATAAGCCCTTGGTTGAGGGAAAGCACAACAACATCAATTGACAAAAAGTGAGGAGAGAGAGAAAAAAAAGCTTACCGATGAGTTGAGCAATCCATTAGGACCACATCCTGGCATGCCTGCGGAGTTTATTAGTGAACCGAAAGTGCATGCTGGTGATGAGGATGCTGGAATTGATGGCAGCGATTGTGATGAAGCAAACACAACAACAAAAGTTAATTGGATGATACACGTGGTGATCCATAAATATGATTGGGAATATCGATTGATTGAACACATTTTGGAACAGTATCTGTTTGATGATGATTCCATTGTGAATTAACGAAACATATAACGATCAAATGGTTTTAAGTAAATATATATATGTGTGTGTATATATGTCACTTAAGGGATGCTGAGTCCAGGAGAAAATAGTATTCTCCACTTAATACACATACATACACAACATTAAGCACTTTGGTAACAAAATTTTTGGTTTATAGTTCCAATGTCTGTGTGTCCTGATCGTCTTGCTCGATGGATACAAACTTGGCTTGTGATGGCAGTTGTGGCTACTGAGCAATGGGAGACGTTCAAAGAAACGAATAACGGTTCATCCATTAACTCGATCAGTGTTAACCTGTTGACGGCCGTCGAGGAATGAGAAAGAGAGAGAGAGAAAAAGAGAGAGAACGAAAGAAAGAGAGAGAGAGAGAGAGAGAGAGTAAGAGGGATGAAGAAGTGGTCTCAACGGCAATGGATTGCAAGAAATACGGCTAGATGTTGATCAGCGATGATGATGGGCGGTCACGAGTGAATCTAAGACAAGGAGGCTGAGCTCGCAGATCACAATCACAATCAAGTATAATAATAATAATGATAATAATTATCTGTTTGGATCATGATGAGAGAGAGAGAAAGTGAGTTTATGTGTGTGTGAGAGAGAGTAAGAAGGGGGAGTAAAACGAAGGTAGAATTAAATGTGGACAAACACTTTAAATCGAGCCACTATCATGAATTGAGGCTGGACACACGATGAAATGATGAAGGCTTTCGAAGGAGTTCGAGAGAGAGAGAGAGAGAGAGAGAGAGTATATGAGTGAGATAGGAAGAGAGAAAGAGAGAGAGAGAGTTAGAACTTTTAGTGAACGAATTTGAATTGTAAGAGAACGCGTTCTTAATGCACAGCTATGATGAATTTACATATGCACAACATTAGCAGCGAAAAGGTGCCGAAAGGTACACACAAAATATGCACAGGGTTTGCATAGAAGGATATCACATTAGCACCGTGCTGACCATTCAGCTTCTTTCACACTAATCGTGGGCATACATCGTGCTGACCGGGAACTCACAAGGCTGCCTTACTACTGGCGGATAAACATGGACAAGGGAAGATCAATGCAAAAGGAAGACGAAAGAAAAGGTTCAGAATTGAGAGAATAGCTATTCGAATCAAGGTGGATACCCCGTTTGTTATATAAGTTGTGAACAATATCCGATATTTCGAATGTGCCGAAAGCGAGAGCAACCGAAAGAGAGAAAGAAAGAGAGAGAGAGAGAGAGAGAGAGAGAGAGAGAGAGAGAGAGAGAGAGAGAGAGAGAGCAGTAATAGTAGTAGAGGAAAATGGGGATAGTAAAATTGGAACCAAATTTTTTTTTCGGTAGAGCAAGGGTTGGATTAGAGGTGAGGGGGAGGAAGGGATATAAGTGAGCTTGAACACCCCCATCGATATATATTCTCTCTCTTTCTCTCTCATGACGGACTCTCTCACTCTCGATTGAAACGCTCTGATTAGTTTGGGAGATTTTTTTTTTTGGGAAACCTTCGATGAATTTTTCAGATATATATGCAAAAATATGCTGCCAGAATTGTGTTGGAGTTGGAGTTGGAGAGAGAGAGTGGAAGTGAGAGGTATTGGAAAGAAGAAGAAGAAAAAAAATAATTCGTATTTGGATCGAAATTAATGTTCAGATTTGACAGTTCCAGATTGATTATTGGGTAAGATAAATTTCGAAGATTTTGCATATGTAACAAGACAGATTAGCCTCAAGTTATTTCTTCGATACGATTCTATTTTAACGCCTTTCTTTCATTTTTTCCCATCTAACACAGTTTTAAACTCTTACATGGCATGATAATTCATTCATATTTGCGGAGGACTATCTTCCTCTCTCTCTCTTTCTCTCTCTCTCTCTTTGACCAAGAAACTTTCATTTATCAATCTATTCTAATAGTTCCAATTCATTTGATTCACTTGATGTCTGTCTTTGCGAGCCATTAAAAACTCGTTAAACTCTCATTTTTCATCACAATTTGATCAAGCTTTTGATTTCCTATCCATCCTCAATTATTTTACCCTGAACAGAATTTTATCATACTATCTGTACTATTTCGAAAAAGATTCCGGAATTCCCAACAACAACAACAACAACAACAACTGGACTGGGTTATTAGATTAACTGTCCTTCCAAGAAATGGACATTGATTCTGTGGTCATTGTATTCCAGCACCAAGAGTACATAAAATCCTTCCTTTCAATTCTGATCTAGAAACACAATATTCTACATTCGACAACATCCTTATGGAATAATCTTTGAAAGTAAATGTTCATTTTTCAACCAAATGATAATGAGCTTCCTTTTTTTCCGATTAAATCACAAAATTTTGGACTTTTGCACTCATTTTAATTCTTTCTTCACTCATAAATAAGTACATTTAGGGTATGTATGTATCTGATCAATCTTTTTCCCATCAACCATGAGCCATTGAAGACAGTGACAGACAGATTATGAAAACAAAAAAATTCTAGGAAACAGTTATCATGTAGGCTTGATTTTTTTTCACAAACTTTTTGCTAAAATAAAAACAATAAAAATTTGTGAGCCAAAAAATTTTTTCTCACGAGTCGAGTTGTGGAAAAAAATGACCCAAAAATATTGTATATATTAGCCAATGATAGATAGATACCTACTGGACATGGTTGTGAATACAAATCACATTCTTCGCTTACTTTTCACATCATCATGAGTGAGCAACTTATATATGCATAATACACCTCTTAATTTGATTAAAAATACACTCACATTCAAATCTTGACATCTGATACATGTACTGATAAGCTAAAAAAGGTAATCACTTCTTCCTGTTAGTGGGACAAGAAGTGGAAAAAGATGGAGAGGAAGAGAGGGAAGACTATGCAAATCCATGAGCTGATACATATGCAAGTTCTTGAAATTCCTTTCGTAGTCCATTAATGTATGCTCAGACTCTAGATATCATGATAATGAAGTCCACTTGATCTGGAATTTGTGATTGCTAATTACTCATGAAGGTGTTCAACATGGAAAATAATCGTTACAAAGTCTCACTATTTTATCGAAGGTGTGCAGATACTAATCCGAATGACTTTTTCATGCTCTGTTTTTATTATTTATTATTCCCGTTACTCACTCATTTTTGAAAAGAGAGAGAGAGAGAGAGAGATAGTGAAAATACTATCGAAATATGAAAAGAGAAACAAGAAAAGCACAACGGAAAGTTACTCAATTCGAATCAATCAATCTGCAATGCGAGGAGGAACCGTGAATATTTAACATTTTTTTCTCTTCTCCCCTCTCATTCAAATCAGCTATTGGACTATCGATTATCCTACGCTCGCCCATGGTGAGATAGAAAGTGATAGAAAAAATTCTGGTGACTGATGTAGGAGAGGCAATCAAGGAGCGAGAAACATCTTTCTTTTTTCATTCCTGATCAGCCAAATCAATCTGACAAATAAGATGGATCAAGTTTGATTGGGGAAAAATATTTTCTCTCTCTCTCTCTCTCTCTCTCTCTCTAATCTAACTTTTCGCGGTCAGGGTGAAAGTGGGTTTCACTTTCTCACCAATGAAGGATTTAATCAATCCAGCCAATGTTACCTGATTGGAAGAAGAAGAAAGAAAAATATGTCAAGATATGGAATGCGAAACAGATGAATCAACGGTGAACATTGATCGACAGATAGGAATGTATTTAGATTTTAATTTGGTGTGAATGATGAGAATAGCGTGTTTTTCTTTCTCTCTCTTTTATCACTTGGCTGAATCATCGATTTGATTAGAAAGAATTCGATTTGAACAGATAGAGTGTACGTGGTATTTTGCCGATAATATCTTCAGTCCAAGTCCAGAGCTGAAAGGAAAGAGGAATTCTTTTGCCATCAATTGGTTCATTGAAATCGAATTCTTCAAGTGATTACATATCTTCTTCTTTTTATTCATAATAATGTTTTCTTGTTTACTATTAATTACGCGAAAATGATCAATGACTATGTCACAAGTTCAGATTTCCATTCGATACTAATCTGTAGCTGTGTGTGTGTATGTAAAATAAACTTTCCATTATGCATACATACATTGTATTTACCGTTACATCAGATAGCTATTTCAATCAAACTCAGGATAAAAGTGGCTGCTTTCACTGTTGAAAACTATGCAAGTTTTTAATGGTCAGTAGGAAAGGTTCTCAATCATAAACTTACTTATTTTCTTTGTTGAAATAAGTCAAAGTTAAATTGATTCTAGATGGTAAGCTCAAATTTCAGGCAAAAAAGATACTCTTGTTTATTTTGGAGCAAGATTGATGTCCATAAAGTTCGTCAATTAGCGGTTTGATTCGCCTAGCCATCTGAGAGCTTTGGATTTTATCACTCTAATCACGAATCACCCAGTTTTGAGAAACCCTAGTGATTGGTGAAGTGATTTATGATCACTCCACAATCAATGAATCACCCTTCCAAATGAATAAGGATCCATGCTGAGAATCAATTTCAGAGAATTATGAATGCTCATGAAGACTGACTTCGACTTGATAACTATATCATGAGATGGAGAGAGAGAATATAACTTCTTTTACCGCTCCGAAGTTAATGTACATTAACTATTTTGACACTAGCATGAAAATTGATAGATTCAAATACAATCTGTGTCTCTGTATGATTGAGTAACTGTTTTGATCCATGTCCAGCAACATATTTGTGTTAAGGGTATATATATAAATATAAATCATAAAAGATTGACCATTATCCTTTCAGCAACAATGCATGTAGCTATCAGTGTATACAAGGCAGCAATCAACGGTAAAATCTCATTCATCATATATAGTGATCAACAAGTGGTATGGTTGGGACCACCATCAATGAAATCAATCAATGAAAAAATTAATCTTGACTTTACTTTTCCTCTCCTCGAATGTTTCACTTTTGAGAAAGTGATCTCAAAAGTGAAACTCATTGTCTTGGGAAACATGTCCACTAGTTTGCTCAATTGTAGTGAACAATTCCCAACATCATCACACACATTTGTGGTGAGATGAGAAAGTTGTTAGTTTTTTTGTTCCCAAAATTTCCCATTTTCATCTATCTTTATCATGAAAGAATTCGAATGGAATAGAGAGAGAGAGAGAGAGAGAGAGAGAGAGAGAGAGAGAGAGAGAGAGAGAGAGAGAGAGAGCTTCCGTCTTGGAAAGTGTATTTCATTTAAAAACATTCTTGCCTTCAATTTAGATGTTTTAGTAACTTGATGACAGGTCTTTTCTTACTTTTTGGTTACATCAAGCGTGTGAACTTTGCTAGATCAATGCTGAGAAGATGTAATTATTCTTATTATTTATGATCCATTTATGAATACTTCTCCTTCGTTTTTTTCTCCTCTCTCTCAATGCTCTTTTCCAACGAAGAAGAAGAAGAAGAAGAAGCAAAAGAAAAAGAAGAAATGCAAATCAACATAACACTGTTTGAGAGAAAGGGGAGGGATGAGGAGGAGGAGAGGGAGGATGAAAAGGATGGAGAGCGAGCGATAATTTTATTTGTGAAATGGTTTGAATATCAATATTTATATGCGATTCTTTTTAAACTTTGTCGGCTTCCCAGCAATTAAATTGATATTCATACATGTGGATGTGAACGATCGTGCTGATTTTGAGATCAGGAAAAGAAGATGAAAGGGAAAAAAGTGAAGAGGCGGAAAGAGATGAAATAGAAGATGGAGGAGTAAGACAAATGTAGAGCATCTCAAGGAAGAAGACAAGAGATGATAAACATGATTAAGATGACTGATGCTACTTGTTGAAATAAGAAAAATGAACAAAGATTTTCCTCTTTCTCTCTCTTTCCCTCTTTTTCATCAAGCTAAACGAAAAAAGATTAAATTTCAAGATTCTCTCTCTCTTCAAATCATCATCTTTTTATCAGATTTGATTGAAGATTCAATCGAACTTATTGGAGTAACAATTAACAAACTTTGTCTTGTTTTCTCTTTTACTTTTCCTATTTCACTCGATTTGCTTTCGATTTTATCATAAATATCCGCTCGAGTGGTCAACCATCAAAGCCTGAGGTGGTATTTTGGAATAGAGAGAGATGAAAAATTCGTTATCAAACTAGCTGCATGACAAGATGGAAAGATGAGAAGAAGATGGGGTTGAATGTATGAATGATTTGGGGATATAAGTTTAAAGCAATTTTCATCGCTCTTCATGAGATGATGAGAGAGAAAAAGAGTAAAAAAAAAGAATTGAAAAAAATGAGAATGTAAAATATATGCGCTCATTATGAAACTGTTTGTTTAGTGGGTATACACATTAAAGGTAAGCCAATAATTTACGGTTTAAAAAACAATTGGAAATGCAACAAAGTATGAGATTGTGTATTCACTCATCTTTAAAAAAGAGTGAAAAAATTTTTTCAACCAAACAGAAACTCAATTTCATCTCATCTCAAATCAACTCATCATTCAGTACATGTTTTGGGGGAGAACCTTTTTTATCGGTCCAGTCTACTCATCATCACATCTTGCCTCAATCACATTGAGCATGAAAAAGTAGTAGCTAATTTGTGTCCAACCAAATAACACTCAAACATATATATACATACCAGTTCGATGTTCGATGCCGGTGAAATTGTGCTGAATTGCATCAATACGATTCTCATTCCAGCTGTACTTCAAGAGTGAATACCGATTCTCGATGTATAAAAATTGCGTAAACTATTCTTGTTTCAATACAATTTCATGGCTTCTGGATTCCCAGTGCAAATTTTTACTCTAAATTGGCAATTGAAAAATTTTAACTCGTTACAAGGTGTGAGAGAGAGATGATTCTGTCAAAATTGCCCAAAAAAAGTGACGCAATAACCTGATGAACTTAATGAATTTTTATCTCTTTCTCTTTCTTTTTCTCACTACTTTTCACTTTTCATTTTCGGACTTCACACTCAACATCCTCAAGTGTTAAGAGAGAGAGAGAGAGAGAGAGAGAGAGAGAGAGAGAGAGAGAGAGACATATTTGAGATCATATCTGATTTGGGGGCCTCGAATTTTTGTTTATGGAATTGGAAAAATTGTTTCACAGCCCACAAAGTGTTTATTGGGAGGAAAAGAGCGGGAGAGAGAGTATACGTGCACTCGCACATACTTTTACATCGAACTTGAAATCGATCATCGTTCTTGATTCTCACCCATTTGAACTGATTCGGTTTTTAACTAATTGCTGCCCGATCGGATGATTGTTGCGATGAGTGTGTTCAAGAGTGTGTATGTGGATAGCCAGCATGATAGTGTATATATATGTGTTTGTATGTATTGAGTAGTCAATATGAACAAGATGATGTAGATAAATCGTGATTGATCAAGCAAGGCAGCTACTACCATGTTTTTATCATCGGCTGATTCACTACAACTGCTGCTGATATTTAGTTGCTGGGTGGTCAAGTTCATGTAGCCTTCTTGAATAATGAAAAGTGATACCTCTCTCTCTCTCTCTCTCTCTCTACATCTTCCTCCTCCTTACTCCCTCTCCTCTCCTCCTCCTCCGTAATGACACTTTGATAAGGGGCAGAAAAACTTCCATAAAATCGTATGTATTCACAATCGTACGATTTGGATTGAATATATGTATAAGAGAGAGAGAAAAAGTTAGTTATCAAGGCAAATTGCAGATCAAGAATCAAGAAGTAAGTTAGTAGTAGTAGTAGTAGTGTGGAGTAAAAAAAATCTAAGGCAAGCAAGTGGAATGGAGGTAAAACGTTGCTAAATATCTCTTGGAGGAGGAAGAATTTTGGACTTTTTTGAATACACCCAAATTCAAAGGTGTTTGCATAAGATGTGCATAAGATAGTGATTTTTGTGAGTGAGAGAGAGAGAGAAAAAAAAATGGAATTTTTGGAATGAAAATAATCTGAATGTGAGTGCGTATCGATTAGCATGAAATGTAATAGAAATAAGATGGGATGATGGTAATTAGCTATTAGAGGGTAGCTTCATTACCCAAATAATTTATATACACCTTTCATTATGCTTTAAATATGCAGCTTTATGACTGTATTTCGGCGGATGTGTATTTGTGTGCATCTTGTTTTGGATGACACACTTGTTAGCGCCGACATGTGTCTTTTTGATTGATCGATGTTCATCTTGGAATTATCTCGAAAATTATCTTGATAAAACCCGTGCTAATCCTTGGCTTATCCTACTCATTCTCACTCGTTTGTTGTTATCAATAAATGACTCCTTAAAACTTTGTCCATGAAATCAGTGAAACATTTCCTCAAAATATATATACATAAATAAGTTCATTCGAATACAGATCAACTCCGAAAGATAATAGATTATATGAGCAGGATAAAAAATATCTGACAATATTTTCTCTCTCTCTCTCTCTCTCTCTTCCTCTATAATTATCGGAAAGGTGTGTTATATTTAGGGTAGAAAGAGAAAAATATCTTATGAAATGGAAAAGAATGCAGAATTTCAGGATGGAAATGATTTATCATTGACAACTCCCCAAGAAATCTCGTAAAAAGAGAGGGAGAAGATTGTAATTTTTTTAAAAATCTGTAACTGTGTTGAAGTGTACTCACTCGACATCGGATACACTATTATACACACTATCGTATTACATGAGCCTATACAATTTTGACACCTTTTGATCCACCAAAAAAAGTTTCTATCAGCCCTATACAATTCACATTCTGTATCTAATCCAAATCGATTAATCTTTCCTCCCTCAGGTTGCATGGGTGCGCTTGGAAAATGATTGAAGACAGACTGTATTTGCTATATACTATTTGCTATTTGCTAGAAAGAGAAAGGATAGAGAAAAATTTTTGCATGAAAATTTACACTACCTAATGGATATCAATTGAACAGATAGATAGAGCAAAAAAGCGAAGGCATCTCTCTTTTTCACCTTCTTTTTTGCTCTCTCTCTCTCTCTCTCTCTCTTACTTACTTATACTTTCGATCAACCTACTTTCAAGTGTAAATTTTTCTCTTTCTCATGCATGATTCATTTCATCCAAATAAAAGGAGATATTCAGATTAATTATCATTACTTGCCACTTTTAATCGATACCATTTGGCCAGTTCCTTATGCTTCTATCGTGTGTGAGAATCAAAAGAATTTCCATTGATAGCGATGTTCGAGTGTGTATGTGTGTGTGTGTGTGTATTTCATCAATTTACACCAGAAAACGATTGAAACTTTCACTTTCTCTCGATATACACCTTAACTCGATCGTTCAATCTGATTGCATTTAAGTTTGAAGTCTCTCCCAAAAAGTTAGTCAGACGAGCAAACATTTCTCGAAGAAGAGAGAGAACGAAATGCACTGACGTGATTGCAGACTCTCAAGTCCATCAGACAAAATAGATAATGGTTCTGATTATTTTGTACCGTTATCTTCCGCATATCCCATAGATAGAGAAAGATAGTGATGTAGAAATGAAGCAACCCATCGTTGTTGGGTGGTATCGATAACGGAAAATTCTGGATCCCTCTCTTCCCATCACCATTTTCTCTCACACAGATATTTCCTAATGGCGATAATTCGAAACCCTTTCTCTCTATCTCTAGGAAGCAGGAAGCCATTGCCATTGAATTCCATGTATGTATGCATGTAAATGACGTTACATGATCTTCAAATCCAATGCTAGACGCCCAGACCTGGAAGAAAGAGAGAGAGAGAGAGAAAGAAAGTGAAAAATAAGAAGAAGAGAATAAAAAATGATTGCCGATCCTGAGATACTCATGATTTAGATTGGGGAAACCAGATTTAACGGTACAAGTGAGCAAAATGATGGTTAAGCCATGAAATAAAACCGGATAAAATTAAAAATGAGTGTACAGAATGAAAAAAAACAAAGGCGTGCTAATAGGCGAACCCGTTTTGCCGCATTTCTCAATCTCAATCTCTCTATGAACACCGATTAAGAGAGAGAGAAAGATATCTCATGGATAAGGTCAGATCACTTATGGCCAGAAACACACTTGAACATACATACAAAGACCATCATTAATGGATAGAGAGAGAGAGAATAATTCTTGTAATTTTGGACAAGCATTTTTAATAGATGGATAAAAAATTTCTTTTAACATGTACATATTCTGAAAAATGTTCTTTTTTTTCTTCTTCTTCTTCCTACAACTTTCACTTTTTCTTCTCTTCTTTTTGCTTACTGTACTTACTCATTTTGCGTTTTTCTGTCTCTCTTTCTCTTTCTATCTAATTCAAACAACAAAACAATCTCATCAACATTGAGAAAGAGAGTGATTAAAAATTGTATAATTGAAAAATAAAATGATAAATAAAAAAGATGAATATAAACTAAGCTCCTCTAATGTACTGTAATAACATGATGATAATGCTATGTGTGTATTAAGGTCTATCTGATGGGAGTGGCTTATTCTTAGGAGAAAAATTTTTCCAGGTGTACCGTTATGAATGGAAATATTTTGTATCCAGATTTTATTAGAATTTTATTGGAATTCATTCATCCAATTTTTAGCACCTTGTATGGCGGATACCTTTTTTTTCTCTTCTTCTTCCCTAAATTGTCGTGCGTGTTCAACAAAAGCAATCAACATTGAAAAAAATATTTCTCTCGTAAAGTGAACAAAATGAGACTGACCAAACCAAAGGTTTTCATGAAAAAATATTCTGATGGGGAGGAGGAGGTATCTTTTTCTTTCTCTCTCTCTCTCTCTCTCTTACTCATTTATTATTATTCAGCCTACATACACTCATACATACACAAGACTACAAATACATGTGGACCATGAAGAAAAGAGAGATAAAATTGGACCACTTTGAATGAATTGATGTCGATTGTGATCGAGGGAGAGATATAAATTTAATAATGAAAGCAAGAATGTGAAGAAAAGTCATTAGATTACTGGCTTTCGTTCACTATGATTCATCAACATTTAACCATTTCATTTGTTACCTCACCATCAGTATAGAAATTTTCAAGATCATTTGGATCACACATAAATGTGTGTATGGATATTTATCATTTAAATAATATCTCTATCTTCAATACCATCCATTTGATTATCAAAATTTTGAATAAATTTTTGCTAGATTTTACACACTATTATGTGATACATACACGCTACTCTCCAACACCTACACACATACACATATGCATATATACACGAGATATGCATTTCGATTTACTTATTTGTCTTGATTATTTGTTGCTTCGTTCCAACGAAGTCACCAAAAGATCGTATCAGCATACATATACACAGTGACGAAGCGAATGTGTATTAAGGGTATGCAGATCAAAGAGAGAGAGAGAGAGAGAGAGAGAGAGAGAGAGAGAGAGAGAGAGAGAGAGAGAAGAAG
>QZCP01000668.1:59295-93140 GCA_003956705.1 Brevipalpus yothersi | reverse complement strand
GAGAGAGAGAGAGAGAGAGAGAGAGAGAGAGAGAGAGAGAGAGAGAGAGAGGGGTGAAAAAGGACACAATGGAAAATTGTTTCAATTATTATGAAAGAGATACATTATCAGTCTTGGACTTGCCAATCAGACGATTTAGATACATCATGATCCGGTTGAAATGGTGTCCAAAGTGAGATAGGGAATTGTATGGGAGAAAATAGTGAGAGAGAATGAAAGAGTAGTGGAAAGGAAGGAGAAGTTGATCAACGGATGAATAATTAAGAACAAGAGTGATAGAGATAAAGAATAGTGATCATCATTAGCCTAAGGGTACATCAGAAGTGGTAGCAGTAGTAGTAATAGTAGTTATAGTAGTAGGAGAAATAAAAAGGCCATGCGAGTTCTGGGCGATCATCATCATAATAAGTGGCCAAATAGAACGGTAATCGAGCGAAGAGGGCAAGAAAATGTTGTCAAATGGTTACTTTTCGAAAAATGAATAATCTAAATAATCTGGTCAAGTTCGCCCATACAAATGTTCAAGTGCACACACAAAAATTTGGTGGTGCACAATGGAAACCTTCAAATCATCTGTAGATCATTTATCCGCCTCTTCTCATCTCTCTCTCTCTCTCTCTCTCTCTCTCTCTCTCTCTCTCTCTCTCTCTCTCTCTCTCTCTCTCTCTCCTTTCTTTCTATCTCTTTCTACCTCTACTTGTCTTTCCACATCTTTATCATCATAGGACCTGAACTTTAGGCCACTTAAATGATGAATCTAATGGACCTTTTGTTTAAATAAATAATAATAATAATAATAATTTCAACACTTGATGGTGAACTTCGTTCTGGGAAAAAAATTATAAATTCTTTAGCTGTTCCTACGTTTTCATTGCGCTTGTCATGTTTTATGAATTTATCATCATAATCATAAGAAAAAATCAAGCTCTTATCATCTGATTAGTATATGGAAGCTCGACTTTTTGCCATCAGGAAGGATAAATCGTGGAAAGAAAAAAAGATTGAATATCTTCTGTACTGGAGTGAAGGGAGAGAGAGGAGCAGAAAATTCCTCAGTTTCATTGGAATTTGCCTCTCCTACTTCATCCCCTCTTTTTCTCTCTTCCTAACGGTTTCTATGGACAGAAAACACTTTTCCAAGATGTTTGGACGGTAGAGAGCAACCAAAAGTCAGGAAGCTTTGAAAAAAGGTCTAAAAATAGATCAAATAAGCCAACATCCGAAGATGGATAAACCATTGAATTACGCCATGTTTTTCTACTCAATTTTGGCTACAATTTTCAGCTTTCTTGGCGAGTAAAATTTGCATAAACATTTCACTTTCGGGCATCGCATGAACACTAACCATCATCACTGGTAACTACTGTGTGTGTTGAGTTAAACAAAAGGTGATTACCGTCGCGTAAGAGAGAGAGAAAGAGAGAAAGTACAATCATGAAAACAGTTTGTCCGTCGATATCGATGTTCACCCTAAGTGTGGCCTTAATTGTAATCTCATCATGCACAACATCGACTGAGGTAAGTTCGCTACTGTCTCAGTGCATATGTACCATTCCATACATCGATTAGCATGTGTATTTCTCCTCCTCCATCGATGACCAATTTTACGGCCACGGTCAAACAGGCATGAATGATAATGGAGGCCAGTTCATTGCTCAACGACCGAAGAAGAGAGATAGAGAAAGAGTGTAGCAAGTGTTTAAGGAAGACTGATAATTTGACTAGCAATTAAATTGTGTTCCTCTTTTGTCTCTCTCTCTCTCTTTCATTTACTATCCAACTTATTCGACGGTCAACCACTAAAGGCTCTCAAAGTAAAGGTTACCAAAGTGGCAATCTTCAATGTGACCATTGATGATAGTCCTGCTGGTATAATAAAGATTGGACTTTTTGGTGATGCAACACCAAAAACTGTCGAAAATTTTGCCATACTGGCCAGTCGACAGGGCTTCAAGGGACTCAATTTCAAAGGTAGCAAATTCCATCGAGTTATACCTGGTTTCATGATACAGGGTGGCGATATAACGGATCATGATGGTCGTGGAGCCATATCGATATATGGAAAATATTTTCCTGATGAAAATTTTGAGCTACGACACACTGAGCCAGGTTTGATTAGTATGGCCAATGCTGGTAAGGACACAAATGGATCACAATTTTTCATCACAACTGTGTCCACCAGTTGGCTGGATGGAAAGCATACCGTTTTTGGTAAAGTTATCGAAGGAATGGATATTGTCCGATCAATTGAAGCAGTTCCCACCGATGCCCAGGACAAGCCAATCTTGCCGATTGTAATTAGTGACACGTGGACTGAAAATGCTGATATGGAAATTGAAGTTCTCCAATGAATACATACATTTTTCAGGATCAATCAAGTGTGGTGTTGATATGATGTTGATCTTTTGTTAGCTAATTTTGATCGATAAATAAGAGTTCAAGTCAAAGAATGATGATGATAACTTGAGCTCTTGGATACATTGTCAAATGGCTCAGTGCAATGATCTTCAAAGCCCACTTGAAGCTTTTTACCTATCTTTTGAGAATGATGATGTATTCAAGAAGGTCTTTCATTGAGGAAAAAATTATTCAAATATTAAAATGAAAATCTTTTCTATTCGATGAACATTAAAATACATACATATCTGAATTCATCTTGAGTGTAACTTATCTCTTAAGACGATAAAGATCAATTGAAACTCTCTTAATCCAATTTTTGATGCTCTCTCTCTCTTCCTCTTGAACGTTTGATTGCCCAAAACTGATAAAGACCGATAGTAAGCTGATTTTGGAAATCATTCTTTTTGCTACTGGAAATCAGTATTCATGATTTCCGGAAATTAACTGTAAAAGTACTGAAAAGTACTAAATGATCTACTTTTTTTCTTCTCAATTTGAGGACTTATCTTGCTGCAGAACGACATGAAACTGATGATTTTCATTTAAAAGTTTCTACTTATTACACTTATTTTCAATATTTTTCTGAGTTAAAAGAGCAGTTAAGGAGAATTGAATTGGATGAAGTTAAAATGGGAAAATCCTCTCTCATAAGCGAATGATGATGAGAGTTATCATAAGTTAAAGCAAATCGAATCAAATCAAAAATTACAATTGAATAAAGGAATTAAGGGAGAAGTTTAATGGAAGAAAATTCGGAAATCTTTGATGCTTCTGAGCAGGTGATTCAAATACTAAAACAAAGCCCAATCTATTGAAGGCTCGATAATTGCAGGAATTAGATGTTTAATTTCTCCTTTCCAAAGAGCTCATTAATTGATCCCAGTTTCACCAATTGGCCGAGAACTTGCAAAATTTGTAAGCCAAAAATCATGATTTTTGCCCTGAAAGTTGCTCAAAAATTATCCAACACCAAAGTAGGCAATAATTTAGAGTAACATATGAAAATTTTATTCTTTCTAGAGGCAAAATCATGACTTGAACCACACTCGGGTGTGCCTATTAAGCCTTTTTGTACACCTTTAATTTGGGCTTTGATTAATGACCAATCAAATATTGTTTCCATTCGGATTCAGTTCTGTATGTGAGTTCATGAGTTTGAGGATTTCCAAAAAAAATTTTTCACAACCAGTCCGATGTACAAATTGCTTCTGCAAAATTTTCATCTTGGTCAATTAAGCCTTGAAACTTAATCAAGTTTATAGTTTATATTAAAGTTTATATATTGAAAGTGATAGGGATAAGAATTTGGTTTCGGAATCAAAAGAGATCCAGTTTGAGCTCATATTCATGGTAACAGGACACATAAGAATGTGAATCAAGTTGAAATATGATTTGTTGTAATAAATTCGTATGATCAATATCCTCTCTGATGATCCAAATTTCACCATTCCTGGTCTCGTGTACAGAATAAGAATAGATTCTCACATTTTGGGGAAAAGGTAAATAAATACCATATCAAATCGAAGATTGTGGAAGGAATGGAATTTTATCACTTATCTTGCTCAAGTATACACATATCGCTCTTTCTTAAATGCTTACAGAATCAACATGATGAATATCGTATCAAGATCAAGTTGCACCTAGAAGACAATTTCAACACTTTATACTTTCAAATTACTCTCTCACGGTCATTATGATCCTTGAGCGCCTGGATTAATGAGATTCCGAAGCCAATAAATCTTACCATCAAACTATAATTTGAGCGATAATTAAAAGATAATCATTTATAATGGTCCCACAATAGAAGCTGTTCAGAAAAAATAGTTTCCACAATGTCCAGAGAGCCTATTTTGTCTATTGATTATTGATACATGTCTATCGATGCATACCCAAAATTGTTCAGGATCGCTTGTGTAGAATTAAAGATGAACCATCAACACTTGGCCTTTCCTAATTCCATAAATCAAGGAAACCTGTCATCAAGTCCACTTTAATCTTATCATTCAACTATTAATGAACATGTATTCATTGAAATAAGATCACTTGTAAAGATATTCTCACTATCAATACTTTTGATGAAGTTGGTTGATTGACGTTAAAGAGAGATTTAATCAAATAATGACGTAGACTTATCTTGAAAAGTTTATACATATGTACATTTTTAAATTGCTATCATGATTTCATTAATTCAAATGAAATTATGATACACAATCACATCTACGTTCATATCCTGTTCACACCTATGGTCATAGTCATACATGCAATTGTGATTGACATCGGGCCTCGGCAACTGTTGCGGCCTGATGCAATTGTGATGTGGTTTAGGTGGACATTAGAACTGCTTTAATTCGATATTTCGTAATATTTAAATACAGGGGTGTACATGGGGTGGGCAATAAGAGAGGCCTGATTGAAAAGGTGATACTGGACATACCACAGATTATATTATCTTTAATATTTTCATTTCACATTACAGCTCAAAAAATTTTATCTTAATCTCATGAGCAATCAATGTATGTGTGATTGTGATGTGTGAATCAATCGAAACTATTAATACATGATTTCATATTCAGAAACTTTCAAGTGAAATCAACTTACGTCATCCTTATTTGAGAACATTTTCATGCATGAAACCGATTCCAACTCGTATTTTCCAGTCTATAACTATTTGCCAACATCATAGTACAATTCCATTGTCTATGGCTATTCGAAATCTCTCTTGATCAGCCAGGATTCAGGGCAAGAGATTAAGATTCATATTAACCGAAAGATTCATACAGTTGCTTCAACGAAACTTATCAGGAAAACTTTTCTCTCTCTCTCAACTTTGTCGGTCTGAACTAGTCTTCAGCATGCTTTGATCATCCATCGATTGGAAGACATTTAATCTGGTACATCTTGTATCATTTTCTATTAGTGTAACCATCAACCATTGTTTCTCTCTCTCTCTCTCTCTTTCCATTTTATCAGCCACAAAATGCTCGATTGCTTGCTTAGGTGGGTGTGCTCGGGGGCTCGGCTATGGGTAAGATCAGTAAGTTTTTGGAAATGATATGCTCAAATAACAGAGATAATGGAAAAGATTGTAAGCCAAAATGATACCAGCAAAGTTAAATTAAATCATGAATCAATTATTGGAAGTATGAATAGTTCGATTTATACATACTCCTACACATAGTGTTACATTTATATGTAAATATAATTAGTTCAATTTCAGTACTATTTCTATTCTCAGAAGCTTCATGAGAAGAATTTTTGACCATTTGTGCAGCCAATTCTGAGGTGAAGTTGTGAGAAAGTTTTTCTATCAAATTTTCATCTTCGAAGGTTTGTCATCTTGATTTCTTTCAATGATATCTGCTGCTGCTTTCAATTCTTGAGACAGATATTCAAATTTATCACTAATCTTTACTACCTATCTTGTTGGAAATTCTATTTTCTCTTATCTTGATTCAATATTCATATTTTTAGGAATTAAGGGAAATCTTCCGATTGAATCAGATTTTGATTTGGTTAGATTTAAATTCGGCTGATTGACAATACCCAATATTGAGAGAAAATCATTCTAGAATGGAAATATCACTTGATTCATACAAAACAGAAAAATCACCTCTCCTTAATCCTCAAAATCGACCATCATCATCATTACGCTTACTATTTCGAGATATTAATTCAACTTCCAAGTTACTCATCTTTCTTGGATCATTTTCACTCTTCACGATCATTATCGCTACTATAGTGTGGAGTATTCTGATCTTTCTATCATCACCATCATCCCAACCATTATATCCTGAACAAATTCACCTTTCATTGGGAAGTAAGTCAAATCAATAATCAGATTATATGAATTGAAAAAGAAAATAATTCATCAATTCAAGTAGCAGCACTTTGAGAGAAGTTCGAGTTTCAGGTGACAAGCAATTCAATCAGAATATAAATTCACAATCAAAATCAGTCCACGAATCTGAAGCAAATAATTCACCATCAGTATTACTGCTTGATTATTCAAGGCTTGAATTGATGATAACAATAATCATGATAATCCATGAATGATCATTGTGCGTAGATCATGTAGATCATGTATTTTTCATTTAGTATATCTATATTTTATTCTTTCACCCGAATTAAGGTCTTTTTTTCCTTCCTTTCTTGTCTAATATCAGATAGTCCAAATAAAATGCTTGTGACATGGGTCACTTTGAATCCAACCGATAGGCCACTTGCTCGCTATGGATTGGGCGAGAAAATCACTATACAATCAGCAGAAGGCTTAACCACAAAGTTTGTCATCAATGAAAGTGAATATCGAGAAATATTCATCCATCGAGTGATCATGGATGGATTAGAACCAAATAGACAGTATGGTTAGTGAAGAATGTCAAATTTGAAATTAATTGCTGGCCATCATCATCTTGTATAGTATACATAAATGAAAGGGTTGATCGGCAGTATAGTCGAACGTCTGGAATGTGCTGATTAACACTCCAATTGATTCCGGTCACATTTGATGATATATATATTTTATTTCTCTCCCACTATTATTGATTGAATATCTAGTGTATCAGGTTGGAAGCGAAAGTGGAAGTTGGAGTGATAAATTATGGTTCAACAGTATGATACATGGTTCCGATTGGAGTCCTCGATTGGCAATTTATGGTGATATGGGTGATCAGGATGCACGAATATTGGATAAAGTTCATGAGAAAAGTCAGAACCAACTTTTTGATGCCATACTGCATATCGGTGATTTGGCCTATGATCTCGATGATGATAGTGGACGAAGAGGTGACCATTTTATGAATCTAATTCAACCGATTGCAGCTCATGTACCTTATATGGTTTGTCCTGGAAATCATGAGATGGCCAAGTAAATACTCTCATATCTTGTAAGCATTGGATCAATTTTAATTTGAAAAAAAATATTCTTTCCACAGTAACTTTTCCCATTACAACAATCGATTTTCCATGATTGATCCATACTCGGAAAATATTTCCAATCTATTCTACAGTTTCAACATGGGACCAATTCATGTTGTAAGCATTTCAACGGAAGCATATTATTCACTTAAAACCAATGGCTTCGATCGAATCACTCCCCAATACAATTGGCTGGTAAAAGATCTTGATGAAGCCACAAGACCCGAAAATCGAGCTCAACGTCCATGGATTATCACTATGGGCCATCGGCCTATGTATTGTAGTGGTGATAAGCCACAAGAGGACTGTCTTGAGGTTGACTGTCGAGTAAGTTCCTGAACTCAAATGTTTATCATGATATGTGTGACCCAGTAAATGATGTGAGAGGGAGGATGGTCACTGGATAACGGTATCACTTTTTTTGTGTTAAACGAGATAACTTTTTTCACCATCTTATACAGCTTCGTAAAGGTTTTCCTTCGTTTGGAGCACCCGGAATTGAAGACCTCTTTCATCAATACGATGTTGATATCTCATTCTGGGGTCATGAACATCTCTATGAGCGATCATGGCCTCTGTATGATTATAAAGTTCATAATGGTACCACTCAAAATCCTTATACAAACCCTGGAGCTACTGTTCATATAATCAGTGGAGCAGCTGTGAGTACTCGATATATACATGTGTATAAAATTTATTGAAACGAAATTTACCCATTGTTGATATTATCAGGGAGGACCTGAAGGATTGAATGGATTTTCGGCTAATCCAGGAGAATGGAGTGCAAAAAGAATCTCAAAATACGGTTTTGTCCAATTGACTGGTGTAAACAAAACTCATTTGCATATCGAATATATTTCGATCAATGAGGTAAGATTGATAGAAAATTTTCATCAATTAAAATATATTCGATCAAAATTTTATTCCCATTTATTGTGTTTTTGATTTTCTCTCTCTACTAGCACGATCAATCAGTCCAAGTTGCTGATGATTTTTGGATAATGAAGGATTGGCCAAGGAGAAGAAAATAAAATGCAAATCACTTGGGACATCATCATCATTATTATTATTGGTATAAGTAGTGTTGCCTTTTTTTTTGCCCAAAATAAAAGGACCCACAAACACATACACTTGTACACATGGAATGGCCTCAGTTAAAAATTTCCTACTTTTTCTGTTGAAGCCAACTGTCAAGGCCTATGAGGCCTTCTCATGTAACCAACACCCTGGGTGAGAGCTCGTAAAGAAAGTTCCAAGAATTTTTGGATCATTTTGGAAAAAGAGAGAGAGAGAGAGGGATAGAAAAAATAATTGAATCACTCCTCCACCCATAATCATTAGCCACTCCAATAGTTAATTTATTCACAATCAATGCCACTTATGACCAATCTTATCTTGGTCTTCGATAAAGAATGCGATTGAAATCAATATTTATTCGATAAATTCAGATCGATGTTACATTTTTTGAATAGTTTCTTTTTTTCACTCCTTTTTGAAGGACAAAAGGTGAGTTCCACTCACGTTTGAACTTGAAAAAAAATTAGAATCAAAAAAGAAAAGGAACAAAACAATTTTTGATAAGCAAAAATTATCATTTTATTGGGAGAGAGAGAGAAAATTGGGATCAAACACTTTTAGGGTGAGTTTTTGAGGCTGCTAAATTGCTGATAATCGAGTGAATATCATCAGAAAAGCTTGAGCTCCACATAATTTGATTTATTGTTCATTCATGAAAAAAAAGTTGAATGCAAAATGAGTCCCTCCAAACATAAATGAATAGAATAACGAGCTCCTTCATCAGCTTCCAAAAAATTTTGAGGCCCAAAGAATATGAATCGATAAAGAGAAGATCATTTCACTAGATTACATTAACCATCAAAAATCCTACAAGAAAGGAAGCATTTGTCCATCCTTGATTCATATATTCTGAAATATTTTTAAATCGAATTGTTCCTCTTGCTTCAACGTAATAGTGCATAATCGAAAATTTTAACCTCTCATGTAAATGATCAGACATATTGATGACGAAATTTGAATGATCATTCAAATGTCCTTTTTCGACATTTTTGGAAATGCTCTGAGTCAAAATCGAAATAGCTATATCCAAAAAGCAAGCAGATTCTAATCTTTTTACGAATGTATCGAATGTTCATTTGATTTTGAATCAAAGTGATTGGTTTTTCACTTTTTAGTCTTTTTTCTGCATTAATCCGAATAATGCAGTTGGAATTTAGGTTCATTACACATGATCAAATATAAACTACATGTCAAGAAAAATAAGAATCAAATTTAAATGTCTCATAACTCAGCCGATAGCTATGATCTCAGGAATTAATCTCGACTTTTCGCTTCAAGCTGTTGTTTTCCGATTAATCATTGATAATATCACCATCGCCAGCCACCAAAATAACACGTATACTGTTTTTTTCTTGGTTACTCAGAGAAAAGTTTCGATCATCACATCATGATCTGAACCTAACGGTCTGTCCAGATTGAAAGGGAAGAAAGTTCGAACATTCCAAGTACTCTCAGCAAGCTAGCGACACCTGTGCTAGCTATCGAACAGTTTTTGAGATGTTTTTCGAATATTCTTATTTGCATTTGTTGATTCGATTTTACTGAAATTACGATGATTATAATACAAATCATACTCAAAAATCAGATGGAATATTTGCGGTAAATATGATGAGACTTTGATGTAAGAAAAATATTTTACCTTATTCTCTGAGATTTTACATCTGATCTAATTATAGGATAATTTTTTTGTCATTCCCGTTCTGAAGGATACAAATTTTCTGTAGAATTAAATTACCAGAAGATAATGAGAAGATGGACTGAGAAGAGTAAAGAAATTCTTCCGCTATTCCTTGACTGTCATTTGTAGGAATAATTTAATACTTAGCTCCACATTCAGATCAGGTCATCGATTAAAACTGTTCTTTTGAAAATTTGAATCAGATCGGAAATTTGATACACACGGAATAAGTGATTTTCCACTCCAAATTTATGAATATATGCAGAATGTTTTTTTTTAATTTTCAAAATAAATTTAAATTATCTCAACAGTGAATATTCCACGATATAGATGCATGAATGAATAATTCATCATAATGACAGCTGTGATGATCTTATAGAGATGACAACTCAAACTTCTTTATTGAATGCTCATATTTGATATATACACTCTTGAATTTATGATTGATCCACTCTGGAAGTGTTGATCACTTAATCCTCTTAGAAAAGATACGATAAAGATCAAAGAGAGGTGAAACAAATTTTCTTGAATCGCTACACGATTTGAAAAGACTATCCACATGTCATTCATAGCTCAATGGGTCATCATCTCTCGGCTGAAGTCAAGATTCCTGATTTTAATCGATTATCACGAGTAGCAGCCAATATTCTAAAAAAAATCTATTCACTCAAAACGCTTCTGATTATCATGAAAGACTAGATCAGGTAGTTTAAGCTCATGAATTCCGGTGTGATCAGCTGAGTAACTTGAGAAGGAGTGTTGATAGATCGATGAACTCATCAAGATCTCAGTTTCGATTCATACATAGACTATCACCAATAATTTTAGATGATAAATGCACGAAATGGGATTCATCATAAATTCGATACCATCAGACCTATGAAAATCGATTCCTCATGAGACTAGAATACGGAAGGAGAGAGAGAGAAAATAAAAAAGGATCCCAACCTATACTGAACTTGATCACGAATTTTTCCATATCATCGAGTCTCTCCACACTTTATTCCTGAACTCAAGTGGTGAATAGTCATAAAGAGAGAGAGAGAGAGAGAGAGAGAGAGAGAGAGAGAGAGAGAGAAAGAAAGAGAGAGAATTGTGATCGAAATTCGGTGGAAAAATTGGCGCGCAATAATCAGAGGGGTCATTGTCCTATGACAGAAAGAATCAATTTGATTAGATGAACTGCAAGTTAAACATTGGGGTGACTCGCTCCTATAGTTTTCCATGTTGGAGAGTACAAAAACATGAAATGAATGTATACATGGAGCTCATCATATCTATGGTTACACAGTTATCATAAGTTCATCCCATGGTTTCTCTCTTTCAGGTGGGAGGTTTGGTGGAGGACTAGTGTCTCTGTCCTTTTTGCTTCCTCACTTTTCAGAAGATCACTTTGATTATCGATTTGTTGCACGCTATACATACACTCTCTCGAATGAATGAATCTTTTGAGGCCAAAAAACTTTCACTCAGAACAGTGAATTGATGATGAATAAAAAATCGAGCCACTTTTATCCATCATCCAATAGTGTTTCATTTTTTGAGAATTGAGGTGCGAAAAATTAATCATCACTTGTTTTTTGGGCTCCATTGACGTTCCCTCTCATCAATCCCATCTCAACCACAATCGAATAATCTATATATAGAAATTTAATTCTTCTTATTTCAACAATCTTTTTGTTTTTTATCAAAGTGCTTTGGGATCATCAAAAAATCAGTGCAAAAATCAGTAAAAATACAAAAACTGTCCACTTTCACGAATTGATTTTCATCTAACACTTATCGATACCCACGAAACTTGTATATCCATCTAAACAGAATTGTGATCAAAAGTTTGCAAAAGTTAACCCAAACAATTGACTATCTATTAAATATTTTTCGTTCCACTATTTTCCGCTGAAAATAAAATTGTTCAAGTTTACTCATACACATCTATACATCCACCATTATGGCTTGATTGACATACCAAATGAATCGTCCGAAAGTAAGTATTCCGTGGGACAGCATGTTGTCCACCATCTATTGTTCCATGTTCTTCTTTCCATCCCTTTTCGAATTGTGTGCATGTGTCCATATGCAAGTGTGTATCCATATGTGTGTATGCAGATATGTGTGTATGTGCCTATGTACGGAGTGACTTCAAAGAAGATTCCGAAAAACTAGTGAAAAAATTTATGCATTCATCTGACTATACATGGGCTCCACACATACACACAGTGTCCCAGACCCATAAGTTTGGCCCATGGTCTTGGGGAGGACACACACATAAGAAGGAGGAATGGCATCGGTTTTTGGCTTCCTGCCGCCACGGTGCCAACATTGAAGCGTTCAAGCCTTACTTTTCTCATGTCCCTGAGAGAGAGAGAAAAAGCTTTTCATGAGGACCAATATATAAGCCGCTTACCAGTTGCTTTCCATTTGACACTGCTTGATAAACACGCTCGAGGCTACCATACACAGTGGACCTCCTTGAGATCATTTCCCCGAAAACTACTACTACTACTACTACTGAATATATATCATATATCACATCATGTTATATATTCGAGTATGATCAACCAGCCAAAAAAGTGTGTGAGTGTGCCTTAAATCATGTATAGAAGTGACTTTTTTTGAGGGATACAAGAAAAAATTTTTTGACAGTCCTTTTTCCGGATCCATGAATGAATCAAGGAGGAGAGAGAGAAAATTAGACATACACACTTTTTGAACACTTTTTTTGGTCGCACATTCAATGAAATCAATAATCAAACATGTTTGCATTTGTACAACAATCGGATACATTAAGAGTCAATCAATCACACACATATTCACAGCACCAGCGCCAAATATTGATAAATACATTAAATAGTAATAATCAATTTTCTTACATTGTGTCCATTGTTTTATTTATAACTTAGTCTCATCTCACTATCATCATCATCATCATCATCAATGTTTTAATTTTTTTTATCATTTTACTGAGAGACTACTTTTTAAATCACATTATTAACTGATGAATTATCATCCCCACTACCTCCACCACTATCCACCACCACAGATATTCACACTTCATCCAATTGATCAGCCATCAAATCAGCAACCATGGCCATCGCCAGTTCATCATCCGGTGATGAATGTCCACCATCAAAATGTTCAACCAGTAACCGCCACTCAAGTGACCGCTCCACCGCTTGCCTATTACTATTCTAGTCCTCGAAGTTCGGAAGATAGTGGACGTGAAGATGGACCATATCGAGGTCGACCTTCCTACTTACGAAGGCGAAAATCATCCATCTCTTTCATCAGTAACAATCGTCAAAGTGACCATGAAGGACGTCAAACAACAGATCTCTGTTTTCTACTCATTTTTCTTCTCTTTTTCGGCTTTTTAGTAAGTTTCTCTCATCACATAGACTTGCACTTTTTCTCTCTTGATCCAATTTTTCCATGACCATTGAAAGTAATCTTTTGCATACCCAAAAATTGGATCCCATGGATACATGTGTACTATGTGCTTGAGTGTGTGGACTCAGAGCATTCTCACCTCCACACATCCAGCTCATATAACCTTGTCTTAGAAGATATATCCTCTAATCTTAATCTGTCTTTCTCTCTCTCTCTCTCTTCCTCTTTGTGATTCTCAAGGGCTACACACTTTTCGATACGATTGTGATCAAAAAAACTAATCCTAATCTCATGCTTCATGGATATGATAATTGGGGCAATATATGTGGCCAAAGAAATAATCACATTAAGAATGTACCCTATTCGGGACAAGATATGTTTCGCAAGCCATACTTATTGATATACTATGAGATGAATAGCACTAACAAAATTTGTGTCGAAAATTGCAATGAAGCATACTTCATGTGAGTAAATGTATCGATATTTCTTGCGTGAATATTATATTCCATGTCCAGAATTCTCATAGCAAAGACAATAATCTATGCAAAGGAATACAAGATCTTTCCTTAGAAAATTGAGCCATTATCTCATTTTTCTCATCACAATTGAAGCAATAAGTGGCTGTATCAATGATTTGAGAGAAGAAACTGTCTTCTCAATCATTTATACACACATATACATTTGCAATGCAAATTCTAGCCACAATCTTGATACATTCAATACGAGATTTTACCTGCAATCTTATATCGATCGCCTCAATTCGATTTAAAATTCTTCTCACGCCTTACTATTTTCCTTCCTTTGTTTCTAATTTAATCAGAAAAACCACTTTCAATCGATGTTTACCGCGTAAATCGGAACTTCAACCACTCATGCACACAATGAATTATACTCGAAGCTTTTTGGATGCGATCGCTTCCGATGTGATCACATGCCTCAATGAAATAGCTCTTCTTTTCGGCATATCTTTCGCAATGGCATTACTACTGGTTGTACTATTGCGATTCATGGCCAGTCTAATCATATGGACCACTTTGATTGCTCTCAGTTTGGCCGCCATACTGGCAACCGCTCAAACATGGTAAGAAGATTTCTCTCTCTCTCTCTTTTACTCTTGCCGATCAATCAATCAGATGCAATTTTGAATGCAAATTATTTTCGTTCATCACTAACAAGGTCTACACCTAAGCTCGGAAGAAAAAAGATTAAAAAGAAAATAGATCCCATCTTCATCCAATTGATATGTCTCTCTCTCCCATGTCGGCATCATCTATGTGTATTTTTTTCATCCATCTCTCTCTCTCTCTCTCTCTCTCTCTTACACACACACAGGCTTTATTGGTACTCATTGAAAAAAGGCCGAGAAATGAGTGAAGCAAAAAATTCGGTTGTAATGGATGGCGAAAAAACTGAAGATGATAGTATCGAACGTTGGTTCATGTATTCCGTGATCGCATCAATTTTAACAGTGAGAAAAAGCGAAAAACTTTTCTCTCTCTCTCTCTCTCTCTCTCTCTTCCCCTCATTTCACCACCTTAAATGATAATTTATCTTCTTCTTCTTCTTCTATCTCTTCTCTTGACCAAAGTCCTGTTTCCTTCTAATCATGTTGGTCCTGAGAAAACGAATCCAGCTGGTTTGCATGCTATTCAAAGAAGCCGGCAAAGCAATTGGCGCCATACCAATGCTTCTTTTACAGCCCATAATTGTAAGTAAAACAACTTGCAGTAACCAAACTTTTTTCCTCTGTATGTGGAGAGCCAGAGAGAGAGAGAGAGAGAGAGAGAGAGAGAGAGAGAGAGAGAGAGAGAGAGAGAGAGAGAGAGATCATCATCATATGTACTTTTACGGGAAGAGAGAGCGAAAGAGGAATCTACCTGTGTTTCCTAGAAAACCCCCATCAGTCCATCAGTGTATTGGACCATTTTTCCGCTTTTTAAATCATAAAAATCGTCCCCTCCAGACACTCGCCATACTATCGGCAATCGGCTTTGGCTGGCTGATTGGCACTCTCTTTCTCATGTCCAACCGTCAACCGGTGGTAGATCCACGAACTGGTTTCGTGGTATACACTTTTCCCATTATGTACAAGGTGAAGACAAATTAGTTTAAATTGAGCTCATTTTTCAAACTTGAAAAATAATCTTTTGTATTTCTATCTTTCTCTCTCTCACACTTCTTTCCCACATGGAACCTTCGATTCATGATGGAATACGAATATATCTATAAATATACAGTATATCAAATGGATCAATATATTCGCCTTCTTGTGGGCAATATATTTCGTGACCGCGTGCCAACATTATGTCATCGCCTCATCAGTAGTAAAATGGTTTTTTGCCAGGTTGGATAAGATTATCATTATCACTCATCTTTTTTCTCGTTGAAAATTTCTTCCTTTTTCTCTCTCAAATTCTGCCAGTGTGTATACTCACATGAATACTTTCCCCCTCTTTCTCTCTCTCTCTCTCTTTCTCTCTCTCTCTCTTCTTTTGACCTCAAATTTTTGCCGACAGAGACAAAGAACGACTTGGATTCCCGCTGATTCGAAGTATAGTAGAACTAGTCAGATACCATCTTGGCTCTGTTGCCTTAGGCTCACTGTTAGTGGCCGGAATGAAAGCTCTCCGACTTTTGCTCAAAAAGATTGAAGCAATGTGAGAAGATGAGAATAAAGTTATTCTCAAATGAACTTTACTCTTCCTCTTCTTTTTCTGATATTCTTGTATTCTCTTCTCTTCTCTTTCTTCTCTTTTTCTCTTCAACGATATACACACAGATTTAGCGGCAATCGAACAAAAGAGTCGTGTAGTCACTTTGGAAAAATCTGTTATCTTTGTTTCTGTATATTTGAAAAATTTATCATCTATTTGAACAAAAATGCATACATTGTGATGGGTGAGTGAAAGATTGTCAAATAGTATATGTGGAAAAATTGATTGGCATAATTTTTTTCTTCGCTCTAACCTATTGTCATTCATATCTTTTTTTTCTACCAGCAATTCATGGTAAATCGTTTTGTACCTCAGCAAAGCGAGCTTTCTCAATACTATCGGCCAACACTTTAAGAATAGCTGCCATCAATTCGGTTGGAGATTTTCTTCTCCTTTTGGGTAAACTTTTGATAGTCACCTGTACAGCCATCATTGGAATGGAATTGGTTCGAGATAAAGTAGACAAGCTTAATTACTCTTGGTCACCAATTATAATTGCGATTATTTTCGCTTACTTCATTTCTCACTGCTTTCTTGCCGTCTATGAGGTAATTGATTGATGGTCTCTTTTTCTCTCCTGAATCCACCTCTTCTACCACCCATTTTCCATTGAAAACTATACCCCAAGCAAGGAGGAGTTCTTCACCTTCGTCTTTCTTCACATCAAGTGCAAGATCCTTTGACAGAAAAATTCATTCTAATCGATCCATTCATCGATCAATACACTCATTCAATTTACCTCTCCATTACAAGAATTAATCGATACATATACACGTATATAAAAATGATGATTTTTCTTTCTCTCTCTTCCACTCTTCTAGATGACCATTGATACATTGTTCATTTGTTTCTGTGAAGAGTGTAATGCAAACGATGGTCGCTCAGTATCATTCTTCTTGGATGGCAAATCTTCTGGTGATAGACCGATAGACTATCGTCGATAGAAACATAGTAGACAAAAAATTTTCTACCATCTTTTTCTCAATTCTTTGCATTTACAGTCCAAAGGACATGTTTTCAGTGCATTCGATAAATAAACTCTCATTTCCTTTTGCACATCATCTTTCCTACTCTCTTCCTCTCAGGTTCCTCTATTATTATCACCCAAAAAGTTTTGCGGCTCCTCAAAGAGGAACCGATCCCAGGACTCAAGCACGCCTCTCTCTCTCTCTCTCTCTCTCTCTCTCTCTCTCTCTCTCTCTCTCTCTCTCTCTCTCTTCTACTCTGATTGCAAGTGTGCTGAGTAAGTGAGATTTAAGAAGAAGCCGCCGAAAAATGAAAGACCGGCACATTGGCCATGAGCGTGGCTCAATTCTGTCAGGGCTCACCATGGCCGTAGGGTATGTACACCCTACTAGACGGCTGTGCACACCTTGAATTTCATTTGCACCAGTAAATTGAAATTTCATACACACCAAGAGTCAAAAAATGAATATACCTGAATACAATAGCAAGAAAGAAAACTTGACCACTTGTATACAATGAGAAAGGGTTAGATCAGTAATATTCGAAATATATAGAGAGAAATATTCGACACTCTGTAGCTGCCAAAAGTTCGATCAGACATCTTATACTAGGATCTGAAGGACGAGGTACCTCTATGTATGTAAAAAACTATGAACTACAAAAACTCCCAAAATATCCAGAGAATAGTGAAAAAATTGTTGCAAATGCAATAATATATTATATCGAGTTTTATCGAAAAGTTTATACAAGATCTAGATTCTAGAACTTATAGACTTGAGCTGAAACTTTGTCAGCAAAACGAATCAAGTTTGCTCACTTATACCAGTAGAGGGCAGTGAAAGGCAGCAGCAAAAAATTTTCTCAACACTAAAAGCAACACTAAAACTCAGAGTCAATCTTGAGAATCTTGACAAAACTTCTCAAGACTTAACAACTGGTGTGATCAAGTTTTGATCACAACTTCTAATAGAAAGTTTGTCCAAATTTATCCAATCTGTGGATAATCATCATAAAAGTGATCTACAACCATGTAGATAATTCGCCTCGTGTATCATCGATTTATGTATATGTGCCTTTTTCATTGCCTTCGGATCAATTTTTGAACGGTAGCATGGGCCAGTGACCGAGTAATTTTTTACACATGATTGTGATCCTAAATGAAGGTATCATTAATTACCTTTACATTATGTCTCATACTTTTCTGGTGATCACTGAGCCGTGTATATAATATATTTTATTGCTTTTGGATCACTTTTTCATCACCAACATTACAGCCAGTGTGACCCATCGATTTTGATTATGTAAGTATTGTGTTTGTGTGTGTGTGCTCTCACACTTTGAATTGTGTGCTTATATAAGATATCGATAACTTTCTTGTATTAATATTGATTCTCCTTGTTCATCTCTGTTCTAATGTCCTCATGTTCTTCTTGTTCCAGTGAATTGAATTGTCTTTTTGTCCACTGATCACTGGCCACATATTTTGTACTCAATATTGAAAGAGAGAAAAGAGAAAGAGTATTCTGGTTGCACACATTGGTACACTCATTCATCTGTATTGAGCATCTTCTTCAACTGGTAGGAGAAACTTGCTTAGTGAATGCCATTCACTGAATAGAGAACGCTCTTCTTGCCTGTATTTGCAGGAGAAAATTCTCTGTTTATTAATGGCTGTATGTTAAAAATTTTGTGAAACTAAAATTCTGATAATTTTTTTGCATGCTACATCAACTACGACCTAACGGGTTCTGATTTTTGTGCTGCGACATTACCAAACCTGACAGTGAGAAGAGCTTGTTCATCACCATCATCACCATACTCAAGTGAGAGATAAAGAGGGAAGACCAGCAAAACAACCAGCAAAATGGCTGAAGAAAGTGAAAAAGATAAATTTATGAAAAAATTGGCAGACTTTCATGAATCATGCGGAGTATCCATGACCTCATCGCCAACGATTGCAAAACATCCATTGGATTTATATTTGTTGTACACCACTGTGAAAGAGCGAGGTGGTTTCGCTGAAGTGTGTAGACTCAAATTGTGGAAAGAGATTGCTCTTTTGTGTAATATAATGGTTGATCCAAGCTCTGCGTACGCCATAAAGAAACAGTACAACAAACATTTATTAGATTTTGAATGTAAATATGATCGAGGTGGAATAAGTTCGGAGGCATTGCTGTCTCAAAATGCACCAAAAAGTAAGAAAAATAAAGCAGTGGCTACGGCTGAAGAGGTAACATCACCAACACCCGGTGATAGTGGTTATCAGTCACAAGGTAGTTTCATCAACTTTGGCCGAACGGATTCACCTTTTCCTGGTTACTGTTATCCATCGCCGGCTGGACCAAACAGCATGATGGGTGCTGGACCGGGACCTGGTGGAAATATGGAAAATATGCCTCCAGGAAATATGGTTCCTTACGGTCAAACAATGCATCCACCGCCTCCTCCACATATGGGTAATGAGTATTCCGGACCGCCAGGTTTTCCTCCGGGTAATAGTCAAATGAACTATTCTGGTCAATCCAATCAATCATTAGGAAATAATAGTAATAATAATAATAATAATAATTCCATGATGGGTCAAAGTCCAGGAGGACAGTCAGTACGACAGCAATCCCTGCATCCAAATCATGGTAAAAGTAAACGAAACGATGTACCTTCACCAGGATCAGCTGATAGTAATTCACAAGGAAGTTATCCTCAATCAGGTACTCCAGTGCAATTTGAAGGAATTTTATCCGGACATCGACTTGGCCCACAAGGAGGAGTAGGGGTACAACCGATGACATCTTCACCGCATCCTCATCCACATCAACCCTACGGAGCTCGTCCTCCTCATCCATCAGGGATGTACCCTGAAAATCAAAATTATCCTCCTATTTCACCGTCAGGATATCCTCCTCCACAAGCCTATCCTCCTACAATCGATAAGTGAGTAAATTAAATTCGTATTTCATGACAACATTATATTTCTATCGGTTCCATTGCAAGAATCAAAGTTTTCTAGAACTCTCATTTTAATCTTTCAAATCTTTCTCTATCTCCGTCCATTCCCAGTAAACATCCTATTTCTCAGCAGAGACCTCAGCATCCTCATCAGTGTGTGCCTCATCATCAGCAACATCATTCTCAAGTAAGAGATAAAGAGAGAGAAGACCAGCTACACCAGTGCAGCAAAATGACTGATGAAAAAGATAGATTTATGAAAAAATTGGCGGCTTTTCGTGGATTATCCACACCAGTGCTAATGGTAGAAGATCAACCGTTGGATTTGTTTTTACTCTACAATTCAGTGAAACGTTATGGTGGCCATGAAAAAGTGTGTAGAAAGAGAAATTGGAAAGCGGTCGCTTCATTATGTAGAATTAATGTGAATTCAAATTCTCTTAAACTAATGAGACATTTATATACAAAATACTTATTATGTATTGAAGAAGATGAGGCTCAGCCCGTCAAGAATGATGATCCAACTTGTACCGTTAAGGTTGACCATGCATCTCAGCCAAGTCTACCTCATCTTCGACCTCTTCCTGCTATTCATACCGATAGCAATGTTTCCCACACTGATGATTCAAGACTTACTTTGAACAACAATAACAACAACCACAAGGCAAATGATCCTCCGACGAATGGCAATCTTTGCCGTTCCACCTCACACAACCTCTCTGATTTTCTTTACCATCGATATTTAGTGTCACAAGTTCCCACCTTTTTAGATACTGATAGACTTTGTTTGAGTGGCTTCGGATATTTGCAGTTGATCGATTGGATTTACATCCTCGATGGATTCAAGATTGTATATAAAGATGTATATAGTGACAAGGAGATTGCTAAAATGCATCAATGTGCAGATTTTATTTTCGAGCAAGTTGAAGAAGATGGTATCAAAGAATTATTAAAGTATGGTGCTCTCGAGAAACTTATCTCCGATTGGAGAAACATTGAGAAGAATAAAAAGTTTGATTTAAACTTTTTTGATCCTCTTCAACGTGAGCTAGAAGCTTTGATGACCAATCTTTTACGCAAATTTATTCTTACCAAAAGAATTCAAGAGAAGAAATGTTCACTGACCATGCCACATTCAAAGTCCTCCTTCAGCTTGGACAAGTCAGTGGCTTCTATGGATTCTGCCTACTATTCAGACTATTCTCAAATCACCGCTCCTTCCGAATTTTCAGCTTCTCTGGGAAATCGAGGTTATCGAGAGCTGTTAGCATCACGATCTCATGCAAGTGAAAATAATCACAATTTGAAATCACTGCCCAAAATCATTCCTTTCCAGAAAGACAATTTAAAATTTCCCACTCTCAATCCTAGAAAAAATAATATATGTATTTTACCATCGAAATTGGATTTAGATGATCCCAATTTTAAAAGTCTCACCGATAAATTGAAAAACCTAGAAACTAGCTAGAACTTTTTTTGTAAGTTTTAACTTCAAATACTTTTACACATTAAATCGAACTTTTGATCAAATATAAAATGACGATTCATAAAAATCATCCCCCTATTTTCTATTAATGATTGTAATATAATGCTTCAAGTTGTTGTAATACACTGTACCTATCAAAAACTATGTTGAAGTCCATATAATAATGAATGTTTCTCTGATACTAAGTCAGACGTGAAGATGAAACTTCACTGGTTCATCGTAGCAAAAAGGCTCATCAGAAAGTGACCAAGTTGTATTGAATTTATTCTCTGGCCATTTAAACTAGCAATCATTATAAATTCTAAGGAATGTTAGTTGATAATCTCATTGATTCTTGCAGCAATGCTCAGAGCATCCATACTGTATCTGACATGAAGAGCATCAAAGATTCTTACTGCACCATTATATGATCACAATGAACTCTCTTCTTGACACAAATGCAACAAGTGATTAATTTTTCTTTATCGTTCATCTGACATGCAACATGTCATAGCTATCCATGGAAAACCAAACCCTATAAAATGAGAAGAAACTCCGGCTTGAGCAAAATTTCTCTTCGTAATTCCAAATCTTTTCAACAAATCTAATTACATGAGCCTCCTAGATTCGTGAACGTAATCTTCTTCCTCTATTGACTCATGTGACTTCTTACCAGCTTTACTGTTATTATTATTATTATTATTATTTTTTCTCCTCTCTCAATCAGATTGTAACTCCCAATCGAAATGAAGAAAGTAACATGGTTGGCTGTATGAATAAAAGTTCTGATCATGCTGCTTACGATACTCCTTCCTTCTCTCTCTCTCTCTCTCTCTCTCTCTCTCTCTCTCTCTCTCTCTCTCTCTCTCTTCCTGTGATTCTGCTCGAGTTTCTCTCTCTCTTCATCTCACTCTCTTCCTCTTTCTCTGTGAAAGGTTTTCGAATATATGCGAAAGTTCTCTCTCTCATCCTCGAGAGCATCCGTAGAATAGTTCTAATATGATGTGTGTGTATGTGTGTTTTCAGTTGGCTTTGATGCTTGAAACATAAATCAGTTGAGTAAGTAACAGTGAAAAATAATGACTCTTATTGCTGGTTGGCTTTCTCTTTCTCTCTCTTCACTAACACATCACCATGATCAAACGGCATCTCCCATGATCATCATCTGTCGTTGATGAGTTATTCATCCCCACATGATTACTGCTTACTGTCTCTCCAGCATATCGTTTGTTCAGTGATTTCAGAGGAAGAGTGGAAAAGTGTGTGAGTGTGTGAGAAAGAAAGAGAGAAAGTAAGTGAAAAAGATTATATCGATTTTCTCTCTACATTTCTGTTACTGGAAAAAGAATATTCCCTGTTGTTTCAACACACACAGACAGGCAGCTTTCATCATCCAGATTTATATATACCGGAAGTGAGAAAGTGAAGTAAAAATATCAAGTAAAATCACTTTCCTACTGAAACTCACTAGGTTCCCGATCAGTATTCTTCATCATCATGTCTGACTTTATATTAACCGATCATGAACGATTATTCATCATAATATGTGCTTCAGCATTGTTTTTATTAAGTGTCATTATAACTTGTTGCATAGTTTCACCGATTTGCTTTCTCAATCGATACATATTTCGATCAAAAAATTCTTATCCCAAATCAGTGTCCGAAAGTGGAAAGCAACGGCTTGTGCTTGGTGAATCGAAACATTTTTCACTGAAAGTTGTATCACTTTATGGAGCAAACATAAGTAATAATAATAATAACAATAATAACGGATGTCTAAGTGATAAAAGTTCACCCACAAGCAATGGTCTTCTTGATTGTGGTGGTAAAATGAGTTGCCTCAAATCAAAAGAAACTGGTGATCAGTGTGCTAAGCATGCATATGAAAAAGTTAAACATTCCCATCAAAATGATTCCCATCACTTGATGACCAATGGTCAAGCGGCAAAAGTTCCAGGTAATTGTGAAACCGTACAAAGTCAGCCTCGTGTATGGCTATCGGTACGATGTGAGAAGACACCTGATGAAGGTGATAATCAGTATCGTATGATAATCAAAGTGAATAAGGTAACCGATTTAAGGCCTCGAGAGTATGGTGTTGAGCCAGCATGCTATGTGACCATTGAATTGGCCAAAATATCGAATGTTTTGCGAACTCGCAAACACAAATCGTGTTCTGGTAAAATAATCACCTCATATCGAACGGATTCCGCTCGACGTAGCTTGAATCCCGAATATAAAGACACTTTCGTAACTGGAAGTTATTCACGCAGTTTGCTTAAAGAATCGTATTTGAAGCTCAAAATAATGGACGATGAAAGATATGCCAACGATTGTTGTCTCGGTGAATTGAGTTTACCAGTGAAACAGTTTATCCATGAGGCAGATGATATTTCGACTACCACCACCACTACTACTACCACCACTGATACAACAACCACTTCTTGCTCCAATGGAACGCAAAATATATCTCCTATTTGTCATGAAATGAAACCACCCAAAGAGGTATGATGCGTAAACAATTTTTTTCCTTTTGTGTATATTACACCATTTACAAATACCATCTTCATACGATCGATACTTTTTTTTGCAATCTTTTATATGTGTTCGTTCTTTTGATAAGAAGAAGAAGATTCATTCCATCTATTCCATATTTTTCTCGATTGTATGCTTTTATCTCTTCTCCTTTGGCTAAAATGTCAGATCTGATCATGATTACTTGATGGGATCAAAATAGGGGTAATTTTGTTCGGAAATGATCAGCATCATCATGCTGGTGGTATTCCAAGAATACAGTAGGGAACAGAAGGAAGCGCAAATCGTTCGAGTCACGTTGACTGGCTACACTGTGCTATATTGGCTGTGTATGCATAGGTTGAAGCGTGGGATTAAATGTAAATGATCCGAAACTTTAGCCATTACAGATGATGCACTTTGTGTTTCCCGAAAAAAATTGAACAGATATAACCTTTCTGATTGTAGACATAAATTTTGTAGAGATGATCAATAACCTTCAGGGGTATGTAATTTACTGTCAATTTTGAGTAATTGACTTGACGATGAACGCTCATTCAATGAGAACTCGCTCAATTGACCATTAATTGGTGAAAGGTTAAAATCGATTTGTTCCCAGTTGCCTAGAGCATTATTTTGTGATATCAAAAAAGATCCTAAATTAGAAGTGAACCAAAAGCATCACAGAATCTTGTGATAAATTTATTTTCAAGAGAATTCCGTCTATTGACTTGCTTTCAAATCAAATTCTCCCATCTGAGCTCACATCCACAAAACTTTGGCGTCAATCTAATCAAGAGATTAACACATCATACTCACACTTACGCACTTCTTAATTTTTACAGTTCAAAGGCATGTTACACTTGACCATTTGCTATCTACCAACTGCTAAACGTTGTACAATCAATATTAGCAAAGCGAGCTTAATTTCCTCTTCACAAGCGACAAGTAAGTAACCGTTAATACAGTTATCTTCGATTACCCAAGTGATTCGTTTGTTAATCTGATCCCTTCCACGTTCTTATTGACCATCCTTGTGATCAGTGAATTAACTTGTTGTTTTCTCTTCTCCTTTTGTAATCTCTCCCTTTTCTTGCCTCTGTGTCCATATCAGATTACTATGTTAGAGTGTTGATGTTTGTTGGCGGAAAACTGATAAAGAAAAAGAAAACCACTCCAAATAGTAAGCTTCAATGGATCGAAAACGATGGGATCAATTTCGATTTGGAGGCTGGCTATACGGAAAATATTGCCTTCCTATTTGTCCTTTCTTCCACTAATGATTCCAATCAAACGATACTCTCTTCACCCTCTTCGCCTGAAAGTCCAGAGATACCGAGTGGCTCTCGAAAAGATCGACACATTGGACATGCTGTGGTTGGAGCTGAAACTTGGAGAGAATTGAAACATCATCCACGCAAACCGATTGTGAAGAGCTTGAGATTGATGTGAAAAATTTTCAATTGCCATTAATACTTACAAGAGTTATCATTTTGCATTCTTATTCTTCCGAAAATGTCTGTAACTATCTTCCATTTCTCAAGTGAGTCTTTATTCCGCCAAAAAGGATGAACAAATCATCATCATTCCATATTGTTCTCTACCTCAATCATTCAACTTGATACACACATCATACATACACAGAAACAGTGACTAATTCATATCTCATATTCCATATTTCAAATTCAAATTTATTGCATCAATTCAATTCACTCAAACAATTTAACTAAATCAAGATATGTTCTCTTCTAAACAAATTGGAAGACAATCTAGATGAAAACACTCCAAATTTTTACCTAAATAAATCAATTTTTTTGAAAGACATCAAATGACAAGCACATCTGGTCATTATAATTGCAAAATTCTCTATTTCTAATCATTATTAATACCATTAATAGTCAAATCATAGCACTTAATGCAATTTGGTGGGTTTTCGATATCCGATTTACTTTGAATCAATTTCAGTTCCAGAGAAGAATCATTCATCGATCCATTCACTTGAGCGGATTGATAAGTTCGCCTCAAAACAGCTTGCAAGGTGTTGACAGTGTTTTCCAATGATTCACAAAGATTATCATCAGTTTTGTGGAGCCATGCCATCATGAGAGCTGTGAACAGATCTCCTGTGCCAACAAAATTTGTATCAATTTTCGGAATGTTGATCTTGAATCGCTGGAATCCATCGTTAATCTTGCGACTACCATAAGCAGGTAATGTCGAATCATTCTCAAAATTGGTACTGGTTATAATAACACAAGGGACACCCTTGGAATGGAGATCTTGGGTAACTTTTGGAATATCATCCTCAGATTTAATTTTTATCCCTGATAAAATTCTGTGGTAAAATATTTTCCATTAGCATCGGATTGATATTTGATTATCAATCATCACCATCAATCACTTACTGAGCTTCAAATTGATTTGGCGTAATTATATCTGCCATTGGCAAAAGTTCATCTCGATAGATTAGAAGCTGATCTTCTGGTACATACTGAAGATGAGGGAAAATGTGAGGAAATCGATAAATATCCACCCACATATACAGGTACGTGCATAAGAAAAATAGTACTTACAAATCTATCGTTGTCTCCTAATACTGGATCGCAGACTGGAAAGTAATTATGATTGAAGTCAATTAATTGATTGTGAAAGATGAAAAAAGATGAACAACTTGAACGAAAAATGAGGATAGAAAATTAATCACTTACCGTAAATGATGTTCGGATTTGTTTGTTTGATCGTTCGAACGACTTCAACAACAGTTTTCAAGAACGAGGTAGAGCCGCAATACCCTGGAATGAAGTGATAATAATGTTGTAGAGCAGCTGAATCAACTCTATTCATTTATATATACTCAACTCACACAGTATCGATCGATAAACTCACCTGTTTGAATATGTGTATAATTTTTCAACAGATCATTGGCTTGTAGAGCAGAGAAAATATCATCCAAATCGCTGCCATCCAACTGTTGGCCTTTGAATACTTTATAGTGGACATGATTCGAGTATTGTACACTGTTAATATTGTCAACTTCGAAACCTAATATCTGAACGATGACAATAATTTATCAAACGTTAATTCACAGTGTTAGCAATTTTTCTTTTCATCATATTCTCATTTCCTCGAATTTACCTGAAGAGGAAAAGTAGAACTCTTATTGCCCACATATCCATGAACCACATGACTTTGAATGGAAAGTACAGTCGGTGAATTCATAGATTGATTATTGATACCACTATAATTACGAGTAATACAATGATCACTGATGAAAGATGTGGACAATAAGCGATTGATCAAGTGTTTACTTTCGATTCGATTGTGATGATGGTGATGATGGTGAAGTATTATTCTTGGTGAACTGCACTTGCCCGAACAGGATGATATCGAAAGCGGAACACGATGCTGGAAGAGGATAGAAACCGATGGTAGTAATGCTCGCCTAGGCATGATGATAATGGGAGGACATCCGAAAGAATAATTAACAGCACAATTATGAGCATTACACAGAGCATATATTAATGATTACTTATATTCACATCCTTTCCATCATTCATTCATTCACCCAGCCAATGCTTCAGACTGACATCAAGATGGCGCGTGTTCGAGGCAACATCTCAAATATGTTGTATATTATCGAATTAGGTCAAACATTGTTTATGATTCGAGAAAGAGCGAGACAGGAAGAAGTAAGATGAGAAAAATGTTGCAATTTTATGACCATACCATGAACAATGAGCATTCATCTCTGACTAGGTCTGTGTTTGTGTCTTTCTAATTGTGTTTGTGGATAAGATCAGAGACGAGATCTAAAAATTACAAGAGATTTAGATCGACAAATACATGAGAGCTGAAATTCGGAATATTTTTTATGAAATTATTTTTTGAAAATATACTATATCTAAAGACGAGAAAAATTGACCTTGCTTCAAAATTTCCTGTATTTTTTTCTTGACTTTTAATCTGAATGATCCCAAAAATTTTCATGAGATAAATAAAAAATATTCGCGTTCTCCATTAACCAATTATTAAACATTTCATAGTTATTTAGTATTTCATGAGTTTCCTATTGGCAATGTATACACTTATGATGGAAAATCGAATTTATTTTCCTTGATCAAAAGATTCACCGATGATAAAAATATTTGTTCATAACAGATTCATCCCTTGAATATTCAAAAATAGTTTGGAAAATTTTCCAATGAAATTATGCATTTGCTTTCTACGCTTCTTGTGAGTATTAATCACAAGAGAATGACTTTCAATGGTTTTATCATCAGTACAAATTATGAACTTTATCCATAATTCACGACTCAAAAATTCGAGCCTTTTATACACACAAATTGAAGTGTGAATCCGACTCAGTGCATTTTAAATCATATTAAAATCGATCGAGTAAGCTATTCAACGTACTCCAATATTCTGTTTTCTTTCAAAAAAATTCAAAACAGCCATCTTGTTCCTTCAAAAATGTCAGGATAAATGCAAAATTGAATCCAAACAAGCTTGTCTTTGTCAACATCAAAGCAATATAACTTCGTGCTTTGATCCGCAAAACAGAGATGTTTTTACATGAGAAAAGAGTCCAAATCAAATAACTGAATCAAGGTTGATCAAAGAATTCATTTTCTCTCGCTCTATCCTGCAAAATCTATTCCCCTAGATTGACTGACTTATTTGCTACCTTTATCTCGTTAACACTCAATGGATGAACAACAAAATTAATTGGATAAATACTGTCAAAACATCACTTTGATGATACATTCGAATGACGGCGGACACTAAATGCCTCCAGATTCTTCTACTCTCTCTCTCTCTCTTCGAAACAAATAATCTGACTAATTCACCCACACACACTCATTTAATCAAGTCAATCATGTTATTTTTTCTCTTACGATAAAGAATTAATCCCTCTCGTTTATGCACGGAGAATGATTATTTTATTCTCATCGATCTCCCTTTTCACATGGGGAGGCTGAGACCAGCATCCAAACACTGGAAGTTTATCAAGTGACCAGAAAATTTTCTATTCAATTTCGCTGAAAATATCCCTGAAAATATTTACTCTCATCTCATATGGTTTCATCCTCGAAGCTCGATTCTTTCATACAAAGTCTCCTCTAAAAAGGAACTCTCGTTCAATTCCCAAGCATCACTTCCATCCTCATACAAATCCTCATCCTCTCTCTCTCTCTCTCTCTCTCTCTCTCTCTCTCTCTCTCTCTCTCTTCCTATTCACGTTGATAATAACAGATTCATGCGTATACCTCGGTGATCTTTGATATTTGTGGCGAAAAAAATAGAAATGGATACTTTCTCATCACATTTTATTTTCATGCTTCATTGTGATTCCATAACAGGCAATTATAATTGACGAAAAATCACGTTCTAGAGTCAACTGACTCTTAAGAAGACAATGTACCTTTGGAAAATCGAAATTATACTCTTCTTCACACCAAAATTGAAATAACAAACGACGAAACATCATTTGTTGCTCCGTATCGATCGTAGCGAGCAAGTTAATATTACATGGTTCATCAATTTATCCTTTTTGTACCTGTGGACAGTAACGTCATCATTAAGCTCGGTTTTGGTTGACATGAGTAAACTGATCCTGCAATGAAGATTACTTTTCTCTTGAGAACAATGCTCAAGTCGGATATATTTACTCTTTTCAATGGATCAAGACAATCTAGATGGTAGAGCATTATTCGAAATAAGATCGTTGACATAGTCGATCGGAAAGGTTTATGGAAGTTCAGATGGCTTGACGTTATTTTTAGAGAAAGAAAAAAAATACACAATGGAAAAAGGAGTGCATTTGTTTGATTGGAAGACAAGGCGAGAGAGAGAGAGAGAGAAAAAGTTCTAGGATTGAACAGATAGCTTGTGGTAGCCATTAAGAGCTACCAATCAATCGTAAATTGCTTCCACTTTTGCTTGATCGTTTGGGCAACGAGTGGTCATTTCCTTGTTTCCACAATTAACTTGTAAGGTCATGAAAAAGCTGCCAACATATTCTCTGATGAATAATTATGTGGCCGGAAACACATTCATCAGACGAGTGTATACATCACCATCATTTGGCCAGAAAGATAGAGTTCCACGATTATTGCTCACCGGGATGTGCATTTATTGTATTTTTTTCAATCTTATTGAAATCTTGCACAATATCCAATTACTTTTAACCAATAAAGTAAGACTAAGAAAAACTATACATTTCATGATCATGTGTAGACAAGTATGGGGCTTTTTTGTGGGAATTCAGGTGAGCATACATGATATTTCAATTGATTTCTATCATAATTAAGAAACGATAATTAACACCTTAACGTTATTCTCAATGAGATGAATTTTTCTGCTCATCAAAGGTTCTTCGTTTCGATGCTCTCAAGTTTGCTCGCCAATTCGATAAAATATGGAATCATTTATCATTTTATCGATACCCATCCAGTTACGAGATGTTCATGCAAAGAATTAAATCTCTGGATCAAGAGACATGGATTTATATTGTATTGCATTCTCAGAAATGGTTTTTTCTACTCTATTTTATCGAAGATTTTACGACTTTACAGGGAGCTGTTGTAGCTTTGACACGGAATTCCAAAGAGATGTTGCAATTTATTTTGAATCTTATCATTTTTCGGGGATTTTCGATGTCAGTTGCTCTTATTGAGATTGGACATAAGTGTGTTGAAATGAAAATGAATCGCATGAAGTTTGTGGATGACACTTCAAGTAAATACTTGCTGATTTGTAGGACTCAGCATTTTGATCTTCTCAAGCTTACCGATCTGTGTGATGCTACATTCAATTTTTATTACACTTTTTATGGATCCATTTTGTTTCCTGAACTAATAACCATGTGGTACAATATGGCTTTCGGTGGTCTCAATATGATAGGTCTTATTGTTCACACATCAGTATGCTTAAGTTTACTTACCGGATTATATTTTGTCACAAAATTGTGTCTCATACTGTACACTTCTTCATCCGAACCTTACGAAGCCATCTATCGATCCTCTTTGGTAGAGAGACCCATTGATTTGAAGCAACAAGTGCTATTATTTATGAATCTCATCCATCGACGACGATTTGGAATGAGATATATGAACTTATTTATCATAAAGCCTGAATCAATCACCACCATAGCCGCATTGGCATTTACATATTTGCTTGCTATGCCGAGCTTTTCGAAATGAAGAGAATGAAGAATTTAATCTTAATTTGAAAATAACAATGAATTCCTAATTTTCTTCAGAAAAATTATATCTAAATATTCATTTAATCTTGATCAAATTCAGATTTCATAATTCTGTTATTCAGTTCAGGGACTGAATTTGAGGAATCTCTCAATTTTTTCTGAGGTATTCAGTCACATGGGAAAAGTCATGAGCTCATTGATGAGAATAGAGGTGATCGAGTTCTTGATTGCGTAATCTAACTTTGTAAAGTGTTTGATTCATGTTTCCAAAGAATAGGAATTTCCAACATGGAAAAATGAATCAGATCTTGTAATCTTTTCGACTATTGACATAATAGACATGTAAGATGATTTTTTCAATACTAAATGTAACTTCACAATGAAAATGCCATGAACTTTGTCCTCTGGAGCTTCATCTAGCTTAATTCCAGAAATAATTGAATTTTCACTTAATTATGACAATAGAAAAAATCTTGGTTGTATATCTAGTCGATCGAAAAGTGTACTCAAATAACTTAATCATCGTGATTAAGTTTACGAAGAATAAAGACAGAAAAATTAGCAATTATATTAATTAGTAAACTACGGTTACATGAGAAGATGATCACGATGAATCACCGAACGTTCGCATGATAACATTGAACAATCTCTTTGGCCACATTGGCATTTTGCCCTCTTAATCTTCAGCAAAAAAGATTAAATCCATCGAAACTATGCCTACTTGTGCACTGAATGTGGACACAATTGATAATGTAATGCAAATCAATGAGCTAGAGGAAACAGATGCACTCAACAATGTTTTTGCACCAAATCAGCGCTTGTTTGTCATGATCTTTCACAAACAACGATTACTAATTAGCTGATTGTGGTGTGTTTCTGGTGTTTTGAAGGTAAGTTTTCTGCTACTTTTTTTCATGAAATCTAAATGTTGAGTAATCATTTTATTCCGAGCAGCAAATGTTCTATAATCAATAGAGACCTACAATAGTACTATTCTCTGTTTTGTGGATAAAATCTCTTTCAAGAAAACTTCATCATCAAAAATTGTTCAAGTTGCCTCATTCAAGATGAAAATTTTGATGTTCAGTATGGATGGGTTAGTGTGATTTCATCACCGCTAATCTTATTAATATCATTAATTATTGATATTCCTATTCCGATTTCCAATCCTCAGAATTGGCCATTTCAATGCATGCGTCGGATTGGCTCACATTTTTCACAAGTTTGGCCATGAATTGCACTTTGGTCTACCATACTCGGCCAAAAATTATGCCAATGAATTCGATTTTCTGAAAGTTCACATCTTCGAAAAGATAGATGATCCAGAATATGATAGCTTATGGGCCAATTGGGCCAAGCAAAAAGACGGTACATTTGTATTTGGATTGAACCAGATAGATCAGATAGAGGGAATCAGTGTTATAGCACATCGAGGTTTCAACAAGTTCAACATTAATCATCATGAATGCTATGCAAATCTTATCAAGGAAATTGCTCCTGACTTGATTTGTATCGATTCATACAATACAGTACCTGCTATCACTACCAGTGGTATTCCTTGGATATTAGTATATTCTGCTAACCCTTTGCTCGCCTATCAACCTTTTGGAGCTCCATCACCTGGCTTAGGCCTAGGCATTGGTGATGATATGGCAAAAAGTGATGAATATCGTCAAAAACGCCGCGAATTACTTAAAGAGGAGAGAAAAGATTACGTAAAATGGTTAGCAAGTAAAGGTCATATGGTTGATGAGAATACAGTAGTAGAATTTTCTCCCTATTTGAATGTATACTCATATCCGGCGGATATGGATTATAGTGAATTTGGCCCAGTACCGGAAGGTTGGTTCCGGCTAGATCATATGATTCGACCGGTTAATAATAGTCCGATAGGGGTTGATGAAAAGTTCTTGATGCAAAAAGAAACCAAAAAAGTATATTTCAGCCTGGGATCAGTTGGATGTGGTGATATTAGTGTTTTCAAAAAATTCATCAATTTCATGTCAAACTCTAAACACAGCTTCATCGTATCGGTGGGTAAAAGTAAGAGTGATATTGAACTTCCACCCAATGTATATGGTGGAAAATTCTTGAATCAACTAAAAATTTTACCCCACGTTGACCTTGTAATTACACATGGAGGTAACAACACATTTGTAGAAACTTTATATCATGGTAAACCAATGATTGTTTTGCCACTTTTTGCTGATCAGCATGACAATGGACGAAGAGTTTTGGATAAAAAAATTGGGAAATGCTTCAAGCCATACGAAGTAACAGAGGCAGAATTTCTCAAAGCTATCGATGACATCTTGAATGATGAAGAGATGAAAGAAAGAGTTGAAAAAATAGGTGAAAATATTCGAAAAACTCAATCGCATGAGAAATTGAATGAAAAAATTAAAGACTTGTGCAAAGCAGCTCAACAAAAATAATGGAATATGAACTCTAAGGCTCAAATGGATATTTATGAAATCAACTTTAAGGTTTGCTGAATAAAAAAAGAATTCATCAATTAGTCTTATCGTAAAATCTCTCTCTCTCTCTCTCTCTCTCTCTCTCTCTCTCTCTCTC
>QZCP01000668.1:39061-58781 GCA_003956705.1 Brevipalpus yothersi | reverse complement strand
TCTCTCTCTCTCTCTCTCTCTCTCTCTCTCTCTCTCTCTCTCTCTCTCTCTCTCTCTCTCTCTCTCTCTCTCTCTCTCTCTTCGGCATTGTATCTATAGAACTAACACCTGATGAATAGAATTGATAGTATGATATAGATAGTATGGATCACTCCTTTTTTCAACTTTGATGAAAAGTGAAGTTGATGAAATTCAAGTAAGGGAATAAGAAAAAATTTGTAGTTCTAAAATAGATTATTAGTGAAAAACTTAGGATAGCTCTCTCGTTTAGAACAACTCTTTCCGAAACTCAAAAACAAAGTTTCCGATAATAGCTAGTTTTTGGGGCAATTACAATTGTGCCGGCCAACGCGTACAGCTTTCATTTGAAGTTCTTTTTGCTTATTCTGCTGAATTCGACAAAAACAGCTGTACCAAAGTTATCCAAACTGATATAGTATAAAAGTCCAAAGTATATTGAGCATTTGAAAGGGGATCCCTTGTTAGATATGTTATGCTAACAAATCGTCAAGGTTTTGATGAACGTAAGCAAGATAACTCGTTATTATTCAAGTGAAAGTTAATCTTGACGAGACAATTTTCGTTCTGCAAACATAACGATTCACCTTGATTCCACTTGAGTATCATTAATTAGTCTGTTCATACCACTTTGATCAAATCACTCTCAATTATTCAGTTGCAAACTTTAAAGATGAAAGTTCTCATCCTCAGTTTGGAGGCGTAAGTATATTAGACTATTATTATCATTACATGAGGAAATATTTTTCTCTCATTAAATGTTGACGTTTTCCCTCTGGATTGATTTTTTCTCAGTGCTGGCCATCTCAATGCATGTGCTGGCTTGGCGGAAATCTTACACAAGCTGGGTCATGAGGTTCACTATGGTCTGCCTGACAGTGCCTCTGATTACGTTCATGGCTATAGTTTCATGAAGATTCATCTATTCGAGAAGAAAGACAACGGAATGAACGAAAAGGATATGCAAAATTGGGCCAAAGATAAGAATGGAAAATATGTTTTTGGTTTGGACCCAATTGATCAAATTGAGTGGATCAGTGTTGGAGGTCTCAAATTCTTCAACCGATTCACCATCAACTATCATGATTCCTATGAGAAGTTGATCAAAGAATTGAGTCCAGATGTGATTTGTGTCGATTCATACACTCCAGTTCCAGCTATCACTACCAGCGGTATTCCGTGGATATTGGTATACTCGGCTAATCCTTTGCTCGCCTATCAACCTGTAGGAGCTCCACCGCCATTCACAGGTTATGCACTTGACGAAGATCCAGCTAAATATGAAGTGTATCGCAAAAAACGACGTGAATTATTGAAGGAAGAAAAAGAAGCTTACGCAAAATGGTTATCAAGTAAAGGACATAAGGTTGATGAAAATTCATCTGAACTCTCTCCATACTTGAATGTTTACGCATACCCGGAAGATGTTGATTACAGTGAACTAGGATCTGTGCCTGAAGGATGGTTTCGATTTGAACATTTCATACGTCCTGTGAATGATGCCCCTATTGGAATCCATGATGAAAAGTTGTTGACACAAAATAATAATAAGAAAATTTTTTTCAGCTTGGGTTCGCTTGGATGTCGTGATGAGAATATTTTCAAAAAATTCATTGGTTACATGTCCAAATCGGAGCACATTTTCATCCTCGCTCTGGGTGATGCTTATGGTACAGTGGATCTTCCATCGAATGTTATTGGTGGAAAATTTTTGAATCAACTGAAAATTTTACCTCATGTTGATCTTGTGGTCACCCATGGAGGTAACAATACGTTCTTGGAAACCTTGTATCATGGCAAACCGATGATCGTTCTGCCTCTTTTTGGGGACCAACATGACAATGGACGAAGAGTTGTTGACAGAAAGATTGGAAAATGCCTCAAACTGTACGAAGTTACTGAAACCGAATTCCTGAACACAGTTAATGAGCTCTTGAATGATGAACAACTTAGGAAAAAAGTTGAAAAGATTGGTGAAAATATGCAAAAACGTCAGATCACAGCTTTACAAAAATTTGATGAAAAGTTACGTGAAGTATGCGCCAAGCGCCAGGGCAAGAATTGAAATGATTCGAATTAAGTCACCAGCGTTTATGTCCAGAAATAGTGATTTGGAATTCTCTCAAAAGAATTCACTTAGGATGAAACTGTTTTAGTGTTTGAAATTTTCAATAGCAAGATTTAGTTACTCAGTCCTCGATGATTCCATGGAACTTTTGTTTTAAAACTAAATTATAGAAATCAGAATTCTTGATCAACAATGAATTTTTTTCAACTATTTGCATTCAACAGACTTTCAATGATCAAAAATAGTAGCTGAAATCATAGGAATTGATAATATTTAATCAGAACTCATTCGACTATAGGATTTTACCCATAGCTTAACTTGAACATATTAGTCACCTTAGCTGTTATTTTCGCACAAATCAGATGACCTAATGCCGTTGGCAGCATGTAATATTTACAACGAAGAAATACGAATTTGACTGAAGATGAAAAAATCTATGAACATATAAATGATGATTTTTTTTCAAGGATGGGTGATGTGAATCTCATTCAGTATGGTTCAGATTTAAACATATACGAGATGAAATACATCACTCATAAGCTCTTTTGGAAGCTTTAGAACTAGGCTCATAGCCCCTTTTGATGAAGATATCAACAATCATAAAAATTTGCTGCTAATATCCAGGGACAATTTGGCAAAAGCACGAGCAATTGAGGATGTGAACAGCTTTTTTATACTAGATACTCGTTAAAAGAGAAAAATGGATGTGAGCCTCACTCACTATTTCAAAATCAAAATAGAAGTTTTGTGATCTCAGATTTGATGCTCTATGTTTTTGAGCTCTTCCTCCTAATCACTCTCATCAAATCCAGATATTTCAACATTTTGAAGAAGACCATTCTTGATGGCATATTCGAGTAAGGCTAAGTAACAGAATACATATTGATCGGGCATTTGAATGCTGAAAGCACGCTGGCTTCTTATTTTTTCCACAACTTCTCGGATGTTAATGCGACCAGTCGCTTCCAGCTGACTAATGCTGATGTCTAGCGTGATGAAAGTTCCTAAAATTCACAGAAAAAAGGTAAATTAATCCTCTTGAAAATCAAGACAAACTAGTCACCATAAATAATTATGTCAATCTCAAGCGAAAACAAATCAAAAGATATAGGTTTGGATGATTTTGAAGCTTAGATGAAAAGGTTCATCCTCATCCATTCATAATTCAAGGTGTTCTATTGACCAGTGCATGATCAATGTTGAATTTTGTTTCATTGTACAGAACAAAATTGTAGATTCGAGCATGGATGGGTTTAGGTGAGCTTTCATGAATGCTCGAAAGCTCAGAAGTATTGAGGATGATTCTAACGGAAGTTGGGCGAGATTGGATTGTGGAGTCAGACAAAACAATGAATGACACGTTGAAAGTATGAAAAGGAAATGGTTTGGCTAACCTGTTCTACCAATACCAGCGCTACAGTGGACTATGATCGGAGGACCAAGAGGATGTCCAGTCCATGATGATCCTAAAGCCTCAACTGCTTTGGCTTGCTCTTCACGTACTTTATCACGAAAATGAATCATGGCGTAGGCAGAGTGAGGTACTCCATAGTCTGGCCAGCTCAAGAATTGCATATGGGTGACTTGACGAGTTTCACCAGTCTGGAGGTGGAATAATTAATCCAATCAGTATGACACACAAACAATAAATTATGCAAATTGCACTCACCTTTGTATTTGATAAAGTCAGTCTCGTGATATTATGATCTGGGAAGGTTTCGACTGCCTTATTTTCGACTTTAAAATAACCAAATTCTTCTTCTTCACCTTCCTCTGCTGGCCAGTATTGACCACACTTTGTTCGAGATCTTTCCATGGTACGGGTAGTCATAACGATGAGAAGAACTTGCTGTTCCCATATCATCCTCCAAAAGTCTAGATATGTCTTTGGCAAAGGTCCTTGAGTGGATATAAATGCATTTTTTTGCAAATAACCATCAACAAAATTAGCATTTATGTAGTCAGTGCTCTCATCATCCTCTTCAACAGATAGTTTAACTCGACTATGGTCATAACAGAGCACATCGGTGTAACGGTTTTTGCACTGATTAGCGGGCAATTTTGCATTCTCGAAGGTACCATCGGGAACCTTCTTCTTAATCTCTACATACTCTTCATAGAGCCCTTTTTGACCTTTCTCATTCAAATACTTGATGAATTCTTCCAGAGTCATTTTATCGGAGCTTGATTCACTCTTAGAAGCGTTGTTCGATGAATTTTCGGACAGATGAGAATTTTCATCATGTTCTTTGCCACCATTATTCAGATCATTCACAGATGTTGGCATCACAACAATATTCTCCGGTTTATATTTATAGGAAGCATTACGATGATCTTTACGGTTGTTACTCATAAAGGACTCACTATCATTTCCTATTAATTCATCTAAACTTTTACCACTCCCTTTCTCTATCCAGGAAGGCCATTTTTCATCATCTTCACTCATGTTTCCGCTGGTGGGGTTGTTGAATTCGTTGGAATCTGATTTGCTGAGTGCACTGGAACAATTGTTGGGTGTTCGATTGTGTAGTTGACTTGTTAAGCAGAGAGGAAACTTATTAAAGCAGGCTAAATCATATAAATCATTTAACACTTTTGGTCGAACGGTACGGCAATGTTTGAGCCATGATGCGTGATCCACGTGAAGCTGGCCACCAAGTTCAGTAGGAAGCGATGATATTGGTATGTGGGCTTGCAGTTGTGGAATATTTATCATATAAACACGATTTCTTAACTTTTCCCGAACAAATAAACTCAATAGATGGAAAGGATATTTAAACCAATAAGGGGCAGTAACAATAAGAACCTTCTTGAGACAGGCTGGATATGCACCTTTCAACAGTCCTAATATTTTCTGGCTTAATTCGTAGTCGAAGTTGGCGTACTTAGAGTTGAACATATTGTAAATGAATACAATCCCACTCCGTTGAGTTTGAATATCTTCAAGGGCAATATCCAGCTGATAAACAACTCCTTGAAGAGTGACTTGATGAGAGGTATGTTGTGGTCTGTGTTTATGAGCGGTGAAAACAGCGATTGCCGCCCCGTTGGCATCACGTTTAGACTGGTGGAAAAGAAGGGGAAAGAGAGAGTTAGAATAAGTGAAAAAGGTAAAATAACTATGAACACTGGGATGTTTGATGAAGAAGAGATGGCGATGAACGAGAAACAGCTAAGAAGATGAAAAATTGTGAATTTATGGTGTTCACGCGAACATCACACACAAGGGAAAGCCGGTAAACTTACAAGCACAGTGAATTTACCACTTTCAAGCTCTGATTTCAATGGTTCTTTGTTAGGATCAAAATTTGTAAGACCTTCACGACACCGGGCCAGCTCATGAGCTTGATAGAGGGCAAGAGATCGTTCCAAATCAAATTTTCGAGCCATCAAAAACTTTAACGCGGTGTTGTCAGACATTGGCTTCACATTGTGTTGCAGTCTGATGTCATTAACAATTCTGAGGAACTCCTTTGTAACCTGTAGAGACATTAGAGAGAAGGGGGAGAGAGAGAGACAGAAAAAGAGAGAGAATGAGCAAAAGTAAAAGAGACAGGAGGTAGAGAGGAAAAGTGAGCGCGATGAGCAAATGATAAGGGTTTTTAACTCTAAAGTCACTTTTAACTAGCTAAAAGATCTACTTTTTAGGTCTAAAAAATTTTGAAAGAGTGAAAAAAGGAATTGCTTGGGGAAGAAGAGCCCATTATGAGAGATATCAAGTTATGAGTTCATTGAACCAACACAAGCAAATTTCCTCTTTCGTCTTCGTTTCTTTTCCTACCTGCTTAACTCACAGGTCCGCTTTTCTCTCTCCCCATCCATGATAATCTGCACTTCAAGCTTTTTGGCCCTCTCTCTCTCTCTCTCTCTCTCTCTCTCTCTCTCTCTCTCTCTCTCTCTCTCTCTCTCTCTCTCTCTCTCTCTTGCAAACTTGAAACACATTCATACACACACATTGACTGGGCATTTCGGGTGAAGGTAAATGGATTATCAGTATGGGTGAAAGAAACAAACAGATACACACACATACAAAGTTACACTTTAATACAATACAATACCTCTTCTTCCTCTCCGGATAACTGATCCATGGCAATAGCAGTAGATGTAAGTGACGATGAAAATAATGATGATGATGATGATGATAATTCAAACTTGAACCGGCGATTGTCAAACAGCCCACACAATGGTGTATGTCGTAGGTAACGTGTGTCTTGTAAATACGTAAATATATACTTTCTAATCAGATTGCAACGATGATGGAGAAAGAGAGAAGAAGGGTAAAGAAGAAGAACACAAGACAGCAATAAAAGTGGTCAAGTATTGCTTATTGTGTTGGTGAACACACACAAACACGCATACACATACACAGAGAGAGAGATGGAAAGAAAAGTAATATTGATAATAATATTATTAATTTTTTGAATCTATCTTTCTATGGGCAAAAAACAGTAACAGAGTGAAATAAGGAGAGAGAAAGAAAGAGAGATGAATATGTTTGATGTCATGAAAATAAAGAGAGAAGAGAAAGGAGAAAAGGAAGAGAAAGACAGACAGAAAAACTCTTCTTTCACAAATACACACACACACAAAAATAGCCGATTGAAAGGTGAGTCAAAAGATCACCTTAACCCTCTCTCCCTGATCAACAATCACATATATAATTCAATTTAATCAATGGTAACATGATATTTCAAAATTGTAAACCAATATAATAATAATGATAATCAAAATGGATGATGAAACATGAATACACAGAATTAAACCAAAACATTGAGACAAAAACATTCAGCTTAAGCTTCGAAAAAAAATTGGCCAAAAAAAACTTCCATAGGATAGAGGTCACTACCAGTCCTTTTACTAGACTTAAGTCTAGTAAGAATTAAATTTAATTCTTATCACAAAGTCAACTTTGATAAGAATTAAATTTGATGAATTTAATTGAACTTAATTTTTTTTTCTTGGTTCAGCAAAATTTTGTCAATCACACACAAGATTGACACAATCATCAAATGAGAACGATGTTGTGGGGGGGGGAGGTAGAGCAATTTGGTGTGCTTTGAATGAAAGTTTCTTGGTTTCATGATAATGTAATACAATTTACGATGATGAAACTTTAAAGTAGTAATAATAATAATATTTTTCGAAAATAGTTCGCGTTTCCGGTTCCAATGAATGATTCTTAAGTCATGGTTAACGAGTTGACATTGAAGGAAAGTAGAGAGAAAAAAAATCAATTACGCTCAACATCTTTTTCTCTACCCTATTGAGACGATTGAGAGGCATGAAGATGTATTTTTCCTTTCTTTTTATGAATATTTTTTGCTTCAATTTTTTTGAGAGAGATCATTGATTCATATCATCTAGAAGCATGTTGAATCTTATGTATTCAACCCTCTCCAGGACATCTGGAATACTCAAAGTGGTAGCATGCAAATTCGGAGTTTATTTCTCTCTAATGAATTCCAGTGATGAATTGAACAGATTTGCTCAACTGGAACGATATGATACAGCTAATTGAGAAAAGATTAGCAACACTTTCGGAAAAGTTTTTGTGACCCATCCCTTCGCTCACGCAAGTTCATCGTTTTGCTAATAATAAAATAGGAAACCTCAAAATCTTTAAATATTATTGAAACTAAAGGAACACTTGGAGGGAAAGACCTCAAGATTTATCGAAAAAAACGAAATAAGGCTTATTCAATGTTAGGGCTTTTTTAGATCGTTTCCTACTAGATAAAGTATTGGAAAAGTTTGCCCATTCAGAAAAACTAAAGATATTGAAGATAATGAATATGGAGAATATTCGGTAAATCATGGAAAGCTATGTGTATTGATTGTACTCAATCTTCGAATTGTGCTCGAAAAAAGCCAAGTTTTTCCAATTATTTATCGATTTTGATGACTTTTCATGAAGATCAATCATAATCATAGGTCCTCTTCAGACAAAACAATAAGTCTATACTAGAAATAGAAAGCATGTAATCTTCTAATCTTGTCAATTGCGCACAATGAAGTCATATCCTAATAATGTTTAGATAAGCTATCAACAGAAATTTTTAGCTCTAGTTTTCAAACAACGACTTGAAAAAACGACTCATTTTTCCCTCATGATATCTAGAACTTTAGTTCAGATCCTAGATGCTTAGAAATTTATTCCTTCAATGGGTATGCATTGTACGATAAAGAGCTACTGAAAATTCTAGGTATCTTGAATAAAATGCATAATAGATTATAGCAGTAACAATTTGGTTTTACGGTGATCAATACTCATGCACTTCTCAAAAAAGAGATGGACAGAACCAATGTTCATGAAAACTATCTGAAACTTTGGTTAATGAATCATGTTCGAATGATGAATAACTGTTCACACTTTTCCGGGTATCTGAAAAAAGCAATAAATCTCCCAACCATAATTTTTGACTACTACTGCAATTTGCCATGACGTTCAGGGTAAATTCATTGATGATTCTCATGATGTTACCTCGATGGGATTTAGGTTTAGTGATTTTGGTGATTTTACTAGGCTTCATTTCAATAGAATTTGTGAGAAGTCAAAAATCAGACCCTGATGAATTTCAAACACCCCAAGATTACATCACTTCGAAAGGATACATCGCCGAAATCCATCATGTAGTCACAAAAGATGGTTACATTTTGGGTGTTCATCGAATTTATGCTCCTTTTTATGCTCGCAGGCCAAGAAAAGTTGTCATCATTCAACACGGATTACTTCTATCTTCCATGGTGTTCATAACCAATTCTCCTGGAGGAGGAATTGAACGAAAAGAGATTGTCGATTATGGCTCTAATAGTCGATATACCAAGCATGAATATGGAGACAATCTTGGATTCCTGCTAGCTGATTATGGTTATGACGTTTGGCTACCCAATTCTCGAGGAAATACTTATTCGACAAACCATACCAGGTTAAACCCTTTCAAAGGTAGCAAAAATTTCATTTAATCATCACTTCAAATTTTTGCAACATTAGAATATACAGATAAATTTATAAAGGTGAAAATTTTCTTTAGATCGGCGATTTTGGGAATTCAGCTTCCAAGAAATGGCTCAAAAAGATTTACCAGCCGTTATTGACCATATTCGTCGAGTTACAAGGCAATCAGAGCTTTCTTATATTGGACACTCTCAGGGTACTCTACAAGCGTTTATTCTTTTAGCTGAGAAACCAGAATATTCTCAAATTCTGAAGCCGGTCATCATGTTGGCTCCTGTGGTTGATGTTACAACAATTAAAGATCAGGCACGTCTGTTAATTGAAAATCACGAATTGGCCAAAGATTTGAGAAAAATTGGTGGACCAGTATTTCCGCATGCAAGTTTACTCGAATTATTACCCGAAGTTGTATGTGCGAAAAAGATTCATTACATTTGTGAAAATGTTGTGACCCTATTCGGTGGAATGAATTTACCACAACTGAACATCACTCGATTGCCAGTGTACTTTTCATATGTACCTGCAGGAACTTCAGCAACCAATATTCTACACTACCATCAAGCAGTTACAAATGGAACCAGATACTTTGATCATGGAGAGGAAATAAATAAAGTTCTGTATGGTACCGCCGAGCCACCAGATATTCCATGGGAAAAACTGAACTCTCCTTATGTTGCCGTTTTCTATGGTGAAAATGATCTCTTTGCTGGACCTGAGGAAGTTTCTACAGCTAAAAAGCTCATCAAAAGTAAGCCAATACTCTAAATCTGAGTCAAAAAACTGAAAACTCTTTTTTTTCTTACTCGAAAAGCACCTTTTTGGTACGAATACAAAGTACCCGATCATTTATGGTCTCATATGGACTTTTTATGGGGCAAACAAGCCGGTGAATTCGTCTATTCTCACATACTCAGCATGCTGAAGAGGTTTCCAATCAAATACATCAACCCACGTTATGGGAAATGATTGATTGATGCGTTTCCACAATAAATTGATCTTCTTCTGCTTGCCATTCATTGTTTCGATTTTCTCGAAAGTGAAAAAAGTTCACAACATGATAGAATTCTTACCATTACTCGATTTAAATTACCAATTTATTTCTCATCTTGAGAACTGAATTTTATCACCATTTTAAAGCTTATGACTCTGATTATCAAGAATTCTGAGTAGAAAAGTTAACTATTCTTACAGTTTCTCTAGAATTGATCGCTATAACTCTCAATTCCAATTTTCCAGACATGCATTGACCAAATTTAAATCTACTAAACCCTCTTAAATGGCTCAAACGTTGTCTGTATAAGAGATATACAAACAATTTTCTTCAAACTCAATCAGAAATGATGACATTTGAGTTTTCTCTACGCCAAGAAATTTTCCTGAATTCTCTTGCTCTAAGATGAAAATTGATTGTCTTTATTCTTCTCTGTTTTGAATGAATTTGAAATCCTCTCTATTTCACGAAATTCAATAAAAAAAATCGCTTCAATCAAAAGAAAATAGATTTTAAACATCGATGAATGATAATCTGTAATTACAGCCACTTCATCCTACCCTAATTCGAAATTCTCACCTTTTTTTCAACTTATCCAACAGTTCTATTACTAATATTAACAACTGTGATGACTCTAAAAGCATAAACCAACAAGAGATAGAGTTTGTCCGTTTTAAGCCCAGAGAAGTTGAATCGAAAGTTCGAAGAAGAGATGGAGAATCTAAAAGTGGGAAGTTTTGGGTTTTATGGAACTATCCTCCCACCCTATTTATTAGCGATTAATTGAAAAATCTATTCGCTGCATCGATTTCGGATTTTTATTCGAAAGTAGATCTCTAATAACTGACAAGTATTAACGAGCGTCCATTATACCAATGGACGTTTATATTTGAAACTGCATGCTACAAGATTTCATAAGTTTCTCGAATTTGCTATCTTTATTTCTAATTCTCACTTCAATTCTTCAATCGAATAGGATTGAAAGCCACCAGAATATGTTTATTAGAATATTAAGTTGTAAGTAGTAAGTATTTCATTGAAGGTGATGACCCACTGGAAAAGTTCAATTCAATTTTCTTATTAAAGCGTTAATATTCTATCTGGAAAATTACCGAAAAACCACGATTCACTTCATATTTTGAGGAACTTAGAAGAAAACTTCTTCCTCTCAGGTTCATATTTTTGATTTTGAATGTTGAAAAAAGCTCTAAAAAAAGTTTTATCCATCAAAATATCCACGAAAAATCTAAAATATTGACAATTTCTCTTTATTAGAAATTTTTTATCAGTTTTAAGAGGTTGCATATCAATTTCATTTTTGAATTTTGAATAACTCTGGTGAAGTTTTCAACATTGTGAGAGCTATCACCGCCTTTCCAAGTCATATTAAAATGAGAAGATTCATCGAAAACTTGCAGTTTGTTCATCAAGTGATGAATTTATGGCATTCTAAAAACAATCGACACATTCGAAAAATAGAATAATCTCAATTAACTCATGTTTATCCGATAAAAAAACTGAACGATCATGAATTATGGACGTAATTAGCAGCATCTTTGATCCTCCTACCAAATGAATAGGAAGGTGGAATGAATTTCGATTGCTCTGACATATTGATGGAATTGATTCTTATTACATCAAAAGAATTTCTAGCCACTTTCACACTGAGGTTTTGAATGGAATGCTCATCCATAAAGTAAAATTTTCCCAAATCAATTGACCGAATCGGGCCTTGCCAGAACAATAGCTTGAGATAAACTTAAAAGAACAGAACCTGATTTTCTTATGCAATCTAATTCAATCGTACTTACATATCTTTCGGTATTAGATCTTCAAATAGTTATAGACAGGTTCTCAAGATGTCATTTTTTTCATTCTTAAATCGTATATGAGTGAGAAAGAAGAGAGAGAGAGAGAGAGAGAGAGAGAGAGAGAGAGAGAGAGAGAGAGAGAGAGAGAGAGAGAGAGAGAGAGTAAAGTGAGGTAAAGTAAAAGTAAATCTTACGATTGGAACAATTGAGAACGTCAAACAGCGGAAAATAGAATAAGGTTCTTACTGTTTTGGCCAGGATATCCTAAATGGTTATAGTGTATTTCGGGACAATATTCGAAGGCTCGTGACCAACTTTTACTGGTCTGTTCTCTTTTCCTCACATTTCCTTTCTATCTACCTATCTATCTGCCACTATCAACGGACAGCTTCTCACAGTTTTCAGTTCATTGCTTCAATAGTGATCAAAAGGCGACCCAAGGACACGGGATATCAGATCAACTTTGATCATTATTATTATCGGTCTCACAGTAATTCATTTCCGTTAATTAACCGTCCTATAACGTTTCGCTGCTATTTTCTCTCACAAGCAGTGTATTTTGTATGTGTAAGTTTATTTGTATTTCGAAAATGATTCCAAAATTTCAACTACTACTAATACTGTAGTGTGGCTGACCCACTAATTGTCCAGAGGTGTGTTTGATTCAGGTCTCTCCATTTGATCCCTTATCGAGGACTTGAGTGAGAATCATGTCCTTCTTCGATAATCCTTCACTCTCGAATAATAGAGTGAAAGTATTTGTGTCCGGTGCCAGTGGTTTTCTGGGGCAACATATCGTTAAACTTTTGCAAGAGGAAGATGATACTGTTGAATCTATCGTTTGTTTCGATTTGAAACCCTATCACAATAACTTGGGTAGGAAAAATTTTGTTTCCAAATGAATTTTAGTTCTAGTTTATGTTGTATGAAAATTCCATTCACATTTTTTCATCCTCAGGTCATAACACAGATAAACCGATGAAATTTATCGGTGGTGATATCAAGGACTACAGATTGCTTGTTAGAGCTCTGGAAGGAATTGATTGTGTCATTCATTGTGCAGCAAAAGTTTCCTATGAGCTTGATTGTAATGACAGTGATATTTTCACCGTGAATGTGGAGGGTAAGTTGGCAAATCAGAAGAATCGTCCAAAGTTGAGATAATAATTCTCTTCATTTTAGGAACAGAAGTGTTACTCGATGCTGTGATTGAATCGAGTACTCGCTACTTTGTCCATGTAAGTGATGTGGCAGTGGTTTGTGGTAGTGATCCGATTTATTATGGAGCAGAAAATACCACTATGATACCGAAAAAGTTTACTCTTGATGCGTATGCCAAAAGTAAATATGAATCAGAATTAAGAGTTGCCAAGCGCAATGGTCAACCTTTGAAGAATGGTGAGAAAGAACTCCAATTGCGGAGTGGAACAGTTCCTTTTTAACGCTAATGAATTCCAATCATTCTAGGCTGTCGTTTGAGTACCGTTATTCTTCGACCAACTCTTCTGTATGGTGAAGGTGATCCATATTTTATCACAGAAATGATGAGAATAGCTAAACAATCCAATGGAATCCTCCAGCGAGTGGACAATATATTCACCCGAACTCATGTTACCTATGTTGGAAATGCAGCTTGGGCATGTATCAAAGCAAAAGATAGACTGAGAACTGATCCCAAAATCGGTGGAGAAGAATTTTTTATCACCGATGATACACCTGTTCAGGATCCATTTGATTTTGCTAAATCTTTTCTAGAGAGTAGAGACTTCAAGCTGAGCCCAAAAGCGATTCCGTTCTGGATATTAATCATTTACCTAAACGTTTTGATGCTACTTGCACTAGCAATCAAGCCATTTTACCGAATTAATATAACCGAAAAGATGAATCACCGAAAAATACGGTATTTGAATACGACCTACTTTTTCAATCGTACAAAAGCTATCCTGAGACTGGTCTATGAACCTCGATACACTCCAGACGAATCTCTACAAAGATCAGCCAAGTACTACAAATATTTGGAACTTTAAAGGCAATCAAGTTCACGAATTCAAAACTCTCCCCTCATTGTGACAATCGTTAACGAACAATAATAATAACTAAAAATGATTTCGATTGAGTCATAATCAGAAAAAATAGACTGCTGCTTTCGACGTATCGTTCAAAAAGCAAAATAAGAATTGAGTCGGTACTTTGTATATTTGGGACGCTTTTATTCTCATTTAGGTGTCTACAATCTGTTCACTGACACGCGAAGATGCCTTCAAATTTCCATTCTATTAATACTATCCCATGATTTCATGAGTTCATGGGTGGTTGATAATGAAATAGGTAATATATCATGTCAGACAATATTGCATCAAGGGCTTCTCTCCTCTTTTCCACTATTTTTTACCATTTGCAATCATTTTCACAATTGATTCACATACCGCGAATTGAACATCTCTAATCGAATGGATTTTATCACCTAAACACAAAGATTAAACTTATGATTTTCTTGAGATGTAAAAAAGAAATCATACCAATAAATTGATAATATTTAATGAATAAAAATTATTCAGGGTCTATTCAAAGAGAGATCATTCATCTCCAATGTCTATAGAAAGTGACGCTGAAAAAGTAGCTGATGGATGCTGAAGATAACAAAGCAAATTTCTACTACAAAAAATGAGAGAGAATCCACTTGATTGAAAGAATCATAATTTTTCAGCAGAATAATTGTCAAATCAGGTATTCTAGAATCAGGATCTAGAATCAACAAAATATTCTTTTGGTACCAATAGAGTACATAATTCACGATTTTAAATTCAAATTAACCATAAATACGGCAAGATACAAGATGAAAATCTTCAAAATGCACTTTTGGGAGAGAAAAGAGAATAGTTGATCATCTGGTTTTGTTCTAAAAATGAAGAGGTAGCTGAAAGTGTTCAGGGTGATGGAAGAGTTTTGATCAAAAAACCACAAACTAAATATCACTTAATTTGATATGCGCCCACGAAATTGTCTCTTGGGCAATGAGGCAATCGAGACATCAGCTTGAGAAGAGTCCATGGATTCAGAAAGGGAAGATTCTTCGGGATTATCTGTAGCAGCACCTCTTCGGCGTCTTTTGACAGCATCAGAAACACTCGAATTTCGATCTAAAACAGGGGAAATTTGAGCATTCGGCTGATCACAATCGTTCGGTGGAGAAGTTTCGACAGAAGGCTCAGTTTTGACTTTTTTCAGATCAACTTGCAAGGAATCAGTGGACGATTGATCTACTGGCGACGTTGTATCTTCTACGGAGGACTTTTCCGGTGATATTTTCCGCTTCAGCTGATTTGAATTTTGGTCGATGTCGTCTGATTGCCTCTCTTGATTAGTTGATTCATCATCATCATGAATAGAATGTACTTCAGATAGTTCACTATGGTTTTCAGGTTCATGATCCTCCTCTGTAACTGATTGATTCAAATCCTCCATCGCCGTCGATTCTGGTGATTCTTGCTTGACAATCGACAGATCTGAATCTTTATTCTCTTGCTTTTCATCACCCTCACCACTAATACTCTCGCTGACTTCCGATTGATTAGATTGAGATTGTAATTGATTTGAACTAGTAAAAATAGGCAAAGGTAAAGGCAATGGGATCGGAGTTGGGATCCCAATAGGTGCAATTAGAGGTGAAAAAATAGGTATCGGGATGAAAATGGGGATAGGAATAGGAACAGGAATAGGAATGGGTAAGGAATTGCTGTCCTTGCATTCCTCATCTGAATTGGTTTCAGTTTGAATGGAGATATTTTTTGTGATAGGTTTACAGCTCAACGCTTTGGTTTTGCAAGAAGATTTGAGAAGATTCCTTTTGTTAGCTAGATTTTTTTCTATTGCCTGAGATAAATCAGCAAGTTGCGCTGGAGTTAATGATGATTGTCTGATCAATGCCTCCATCCGCTCGTCAGTACAATTGATCAACGATTGGGCGATCTCTTCTTTCGAAAGACCAGCTAGTCTCTGAGACAACTGATACTCAGACAGATCCATATCGGAAGGAACAGAGGCACTTTCATTGGATAACAAGCTCATGGGTGAAGCGGAGGTGGCTGAGGGAAGATTAAAGTTCTTCCTGTTAGCGAATGGAGTCCATGTTGTTGAATTTTGAGGGTTACTGGTGGATGATTGAAGCCTAGAACTTGATGTTGGATTACCGTGAGCTGAATTGATGAGGCTGAGAGGTGAGGACAAAGTTTCACTGAGGAGAGACGGTGATGCTGGCTGGCCGTAAGCTCGGGATAAATTTTGACTGGTCGATGGCTTATTCGAGAAATGAGCTGATACAGGAGGTTGATGTAAAGTTCGATTCAGTAAGGATTGTGCTGAGCTATTATGTTGGTGGGCTGGTGGAGCGAGATTAGGATGATAATTGTTGTTACAAGGGCTAGAATTAGTGACCAGTACATTTGGAGGATTGAGAGTTACTGGATGAGTGACTGACATTGGGGTGGCTGATGAATTTGGAGGAAATACTATCACTGGACTTTCTGAAGAAGAAGAAGGATGTCTTGTTATTGGTCCTGCTTTCAAAGAAGATCCAATTTTCTCTTGGTATTGCTGATAAGCGACCACACATCCATAATTACAAAAAATCCGACAGCTTCGATCAGAGAATTGAATTTGATACTGAGGACGAGACAAATTTTTGCACCAGTCACAGCTAAGTTTGGGCTGTTCACGTTTTTCGAGAGCAGCCTCACTCTTTGCATGAATACGCAAACAATTCAGTGAACAGAATAGGCGAGAATCACTGGAATTTGCATCGTATTTCTCTATAAGATCAAAGTTATATTTCTTAACGTTGCAAGCTAAACAAGGGACTATTCGACGAATTCGTAGCACATACATATTCAAACATTTTCGAGAACAGAAAAGTTTGGTTATACCAGAATAATGGAGGATTGTCAATGATCTTGAAGACCAACCGAATTTGAAGCAACTCTCACAGATAACTTTGTTGATACTATGCGTATATTTGAAGGCAGATAAACAAAACGTACCACAGACTGTGTACAGTGATCCATTGTTATTCACTTCGATGCAATCAGCTCTTTCAACCATTCTTTGACATTGACAGCATGGAATCGAATTCGACACATCTTTTGAGTTGGGCCCAGAAGGATGACTCGAACGATGATTAACCATGTGTTGATACTGATCTCTACACACTGGATCACAGAACTCTCGAGTTCTTCGCTTGTCAGGTGGACCAAAATAAGAGGAACATTTTGTCGAAGACCCTAAGATAAATAATTAGACGATGAGTATGAGGAATGAATTTTTTTCTGAGCAGCCAATCTTACTTGATAGATCAATTTGACAGAAGGAACAGACTTTTAAAGTCTTCTTGTAAGCTTCTAAGCAAGGTCCGAAACAAAATTGCTTGATTACATTGCCAAATCGAACGGAATACTTTCCCAAAGATTGCGGAGGAACTTCAGTGTTACAATTAGCACATCTTCGGCCCCAAATATATTGTAATCGTTCAATACATTCTGTGCTACAGAATTCCATTGTTTGCCAGTAGTATATCATATGATTACCATCTTTTTTAAGTTCATTTTTGCATTGATAGCATGCAGCAACAGGTTCATTTTCGGTCTCATACTTCAGCAGACATTGTTCAGAACAGAGAACACGATTCTCAGTACCAAAATTGGGCAAATAACCCTGATTATTGGGAGCAATTCCCTTGTCACACGAGGCACATGTAACACGATTAAGCTTCAGCTTTTCAACGCATTTAGCGCACAAATTGTATGAAACTTCATCGATTGTCATTTCATACCCTAAAACTTCATTTGATCCACAGACTTGACACTGATTCGGATTTTCATCAGGAAAATCTAGATCTGCAAAGGGTGAGAATAAAAGGTTCATTAAGAATTGGAACACCAAGCAGCGAATGGAATATCTAGTTTTCCCAACATCTTGGGGAGTAGTGTAACTGATCTTCTAAGGAACATGGCGATAAAATATAAGAGAGAATGACAAAATCACGATTCTAGGTCCTCTCACCATAATCTACAGATGACTAGAAAGATCAATTTGAGCTCGAGATACAACTACTTTAGAGAATGATTAGACCTGATGGATATTCTGGGCCAAAAGGAACAACAGGAAGCTAATTTTTAGAGCACCAAGAGCTTTGAGAAAGGGAAAAAAGAGGCCGAAAGCTTGAATGAAAAACAGATATACATCATACCTAAAGCGACTTCACATGTTATATTCTCAATTGGTGGGATAGATTGTTTTCTAGAGTCAGTTCTTTCTTCCAACAATTCAATATCAGAATCAGAATCATCTGGTAAATGAGATGTTGACGCTTGTCGAGAAGCCAAATCAACAGGGATTGTTGAAGAGTTTGTTGGGGTGTGTTGTGATGTGGATGGCAAGTGGGTTTTGAGAAGAAGTGATCCACCTCTCCGATTACTCTTGAAATCACTTCTAATATTACCATTCAATGATTTTGAATCATTATCATTATTTTTGAATTCCTTCTTGGTTGTTGTTTTGGTTGCTGTTGAATCCAGCATGCGATTCATCACACCTCTAGACACATTCGCAAAGTTGTCAGATGTACCATTAACCCACTTGTTATCATCATCTTTCACGGTGGCCATCACACTGGAAAGAACAGAATGGATACCACAGATGTGTGTGTACCAATTACCTGTATGTCAATTAAATATAGTCACTAATAACATTTAATTGATGCATGAATCATCATTGATGAGAAGAAGAAGAAGAAGCCATCAATCAAAACCCAACCGGATCAACATTATTGTGTGTCTTCATACATGTAAAAGTGATCCTTTATAGGTGGCGTTTTGAATCCATTTTGAAGAATATTTTTTTTATTTTTTTTGAATTGATAATCGAAAATATTGAGTGGATTGAATCTGGAAAAATTAAAAGCATGTAGATTACTTTGGATGCAAAAAATTTACGATCATAATTTAATGGATATGAATTAATTTACAAATGTACAAATTTAAATGGTTACAGTTCCCTAGGCTACAAAATCTAAAGGACGATTGAATCCACCTTTACGATTCATATATTGTCGATATTTACGCTTATGTAAGATGTGGACAGCTCCAATATTGTTACCAGTTACTGGTTTACCCTTTGTGGTATCAAATGTAGTGAAGCCCATCATTTTGGCCATCTTTTCTTCTTCTGTCAATCCTTCGTAGGGATCTTTTTCTTCCTCTTTATCGTTTCTCCTAGAACTTCGTCCTTTACTCCGTGAGTGTTCATGGGATCTTTCTGTTCGAGAATCTTTGGAACTTTTCTTAGATCGGCTAGATGAATGATCACGATCGGGTGATCGTTTTCGCTTTGAAGTACCATTTTCACCATGCCTAGATGACTTTTCATCCTCATCTCTATCACTTTTCCTAGAACTTCTTCCCTCACCTCGAGAGTGTTCATGAGACCGCTCTAGTCGCGAATCTTTTGAAATTTTTTTGGATCGACTGGAGGACGAATAATCACGCTCGGGTGATCTTTTCCTCTTAGATGGGCCATCATCACCATGCTTAAATGATTTCCTATCATCATTCTTCCGGTCAACTTTGTCCAAATTTCTATATTCTCGCTTGCTGACTGATGACGACCATGATACACGATTTGAAGAGTTCTGGTCACTCATTTAGCGTGATGATGACGAATCAATTAATAAACAATAAAATGAATCTTGTCAAATATACTGACTTATTGATGATCAAAACTAATCACAAACAAACAAAAACATACACATTTCATCATGATTTAAGAAGAAAAAAGAGCATTTAAAAAGCGCCACCAAGTGAGTTGTGTACCTGGCCAAAAGGTTT
>QZCP01000668.1:0-38714 GCA_003956705.1 Brevipalpus yothersi | reverse complement strand
GGAAAAGTCTATTTGACCAAAATTTTTGGCAAAAATTCAGCTGAGGCTATTTGACCACACGATGAGAACCATGTCGCCATCTTCACACTTTTCAAGTTTATCCCGCTTTTTTGGCACACACATCATGCTCATTCTTTGTGTAGACAGGATGATCAATGTGTCCACTGCTTTGTGATGGGAAGCTTATGCTGATTAGGAAGAAGAATTGATCAAAAATTGATTACCATTCAGTTTACATGAGCGAATTCAGTGATTTCTCAATCGTGATAGTGTTTGAGGAGAATGGAATTTGATTAATCTGCGTGATGAGTTTTGTCATCATTTGAGTTCAAAGAGGATGAGAATGAAATCAAATTCTAGCTCGGTGGAGCTTTCAGCTCTTACAATGAGTTCAGAAACATTCAAAACTACCTTTGAAAAGTGTAATTCTACTGAATTATGGATAAAAATAGCTACTCAAAGCCAGAATCAACACCGAAAATATCGCCTCATCACTCTATGCTGTGGAGCTGGAGGCATGAACCAGTAATCAAATTCAAAATTCAGATTCAGAAGGTGAGTCCCTAATATTTTTCATGATAATAAACTTTTCCATCTATGTGGGAGTGTTGAAAATTATCTTGGAAAATCAACACTGAAGATTATCACTAAAAATTGACACCAAGAATTAATTCTGGAATTCCATTTGCTAGGAACCAGCAAACGTTCGTTGTGATGGATGTATGGCCTGGACTCATCCTACCTGTATTAGATTGATCTCTACTCCATGGAAGATAATTTGGATATGCTCAGACTGTCCAGTTGGGAATTGATTGTTTTTCGAATTATCTTCTTCTTCTTCTTCTTCTCTCTCTCTCTCTCTCTCTCTCTCTCTCTCTATCTATCTATCTATCTATCTATCTATCTCTTTCTCTCTCTTGGTCTCTATATTGTGTGTGAGAAGATGTTCTGTTGAAATGTCTATCCGAACAGTGAATACAGTTCTCTCAACTTTTCCTTTCATTTGATCTCTCGATTCGAAAATTGAAACCATTTACCACCATAAGCTGTAAAAAATTCGTCAATCAAAAAACTGTTCAGGGGCTCAGCATAATTAAGGTTATATAGAGCAAAAATTAGAATAAAAAAACTTTCTCTAATCAAAATTCTCCAGAAGACATTCATTGATAATAATAACGAAAGAGAGTGAGTGAAAAGGATGAAAAAGTTCATCTTTTTTTATTATCACGAGCAATCCATATGAATTTTGAGTACATGAAAATATTCGAAATGAAAAAATACAAGCTCTTCTTTCTCTAGGTATGGAATAAATCTTATTTTATATGGAAAAAATTCCTCGAGCTAAATTTTAGTGCTAATTTTTAGTGATGATTTCACTCAACCTATAGAGAGAGAGAGAGAGAGAGAGAGAGAGAGAGAGAGAGAGTGAGAGAGAGAGAAAGTTATGCAAAGCTAGTGGAAAATATTCAAAATTGTAAAAAAATTTTCGACTATTCGATCTGGATATTATAAAAGTTCAGCATGTTTGCATTGTTCAAGCTACTTGTGCTTGCAGAACTTTCGGAAAATTTATCAGAAAAGCCATATAATAATGTGCCGGAAGAGAGCTGAAATGAACAATGCTAAGCTACAAAGTTCGGGTGATCGATTAGAAAGTGAAAGTGATGATCATTCTCTTCAAATTAATTAGGATTGATTTCGTTTTTCAAATATCCCGCTATTTCTGTTCCTCTCCTCAGTGAAACTTTGTTTACGATATAGATATTTGTATCGAGTCCGAAAAGTGTGGCTAAATAGACTTAACCNTTTGAGATGAAAAAAATTTCATTTTCTTCATCTTCTTGTGGCGGTCGGCCGCCAATTTTATTTATTTATTTAGGTAATTAATTTGATTTTACTTTGATGAAATTTGGATAGAGATTCAAGAAGTCCTAAAATTTGTTCACATTGCTTCCACATGACTTTTGTGATCAATTGGTGAGATGTCAAGTGAAACTCTTTCAAGAAGTTGGAGCGAGGCTTTGTCCCTTCTCGTTGATCCTTCAGCACGAGATGAGATTCGACTTAAAGCTGCCCAAGGGCTGTCTGAAGATTTAGAGGTATGATGATGAGAATGATTATAAGTATGTTATCCAAACACTTTTTACATACCCACTCTTCTCCGACAGACATTGATTCAATCACCACAATACGCGACATTCTTGGAAGTCGCTGTCAATACTTTCCGAAAGGTGCTGGCCGAGGGACAGCCTTTGTTTATTGCCGAGCAAAATGGTCAACAATTGCGTAAACTTTTGCTCGAAATTTTACAACGATTGCCTGTTAATGATCATCTTCGCCCACATGTCAAGATGATCATCTCATTGATGTTTCAATTGATTGAGGTAACTGGAACACCCGGGCTTGTTCGAACCATATTTTAAATCTCTCTCCTTTCTAGATTGAAAACGAAGAAAATGCTCTCGTCATTCTTAGGATCATAATTGAGCTTCATAAGCAATACCGTCCCCCTTATACTCAAGAAGTAAGTCAACATGAGTCACATTTATTTCCTGCTATCAATCTTTTGATGATAAAACTCAATTAGAGCAACCAGAGTTGTGTAGCCCGTGGTGCGGTGATTCTTTCGGCTGATAAGATCTGAAATCGCTCAAAATCACTCGACTATTTTCTTCCTGTATCACCTTCATACTTTTTTCACTTCGTTACAGATACAAAAATTTCTATCTACCGTGAATCGTATATATTTGGAGCTGCCGGCAAATGTAAACAAAATTTTCGACTTGAGGATGCCATTGAGGATAAAAGACATCTCTGAATTGAATATCTTGGCATTTGTTGACGAAATATTTACACTTATGCCTGTTCAAACCGAAAGAAAGAACGCCGATGGGTCCTTAGCTAATTATAATATCATTCCAAGGGCCACCCGCTCTCTAAAAGTTCTTGCAGAACTACCAATTCTAGTTGTACTGATGTATCAGCTCTTCAAAACCAATGTCCAGCAAGACATTGAAAATTTCATTCCTACAATCATCGCGGCAATATCATTAGCACCTGCTCCACAAGTACGGAATAATCCACATTTTAACAAAGAAGTTTTCGTTGATTTCATGGCTGCTCAGATCAAAACCCTCTCATTTCTTGCATACATGATACGTATTTATCAAGTAAGCTTTCTTTGTCTATTTCGGTGAGAGGCATTCTTTATTTATTTATCTCATCTCACCATTTTTTTAGGATTCTGTCACGAACAATGCCCCTTCATTGACCAAAGGCTTCATTGGACTTCTAGCCAACTGTCCACCTGAGGTAGCACATTTGAGAAAAGAGTTGTTGATAGCTGCTCGTCACCTATTATCAACTGATTTAAAGTCAAGTAAGAATTCTCTCCTAGCAAACTGTACCCTTATTAAGAGTGTCTTGTGTTTTTGTATTTCAGAGTTTGTACCATGTATTGGTCAGCTTTTTGATGCGAATATTTTGATAGGAAGTGGATGGACTGCACAACACAATATTCGACCTTTAGCATACAGCACTATAGCAGATCTTGTTCATCATGTACGAAATGAATTGAGTTTCTCTGACTTAGTTGCTGCAGTGAACGTTTATTCGAAAAACATTCACGATGATCATCTTCCCACATCAATGCATAGTATGTCTTGTAAGCTTCTTCTCAATTTGGCTGAGTGCATCAGACAAAAGGCTGAGACAGAAGCTGAAAATCCTGCTAGAGCTATTGCTTGTGCTCGTGATCTCATGACGAAAATGCTCGAAGTTTTTGTGTTAAAATTGAAGAACATTGCCAAACATCAACTGCCTATCTTACAAGCAAAACAATCAGCATCAAATGCACACTATACTCCATCAACTAGCTCCATACACAGTGATCAAAGGCAAGATGATCCATCAAAATCGATAACACATGGCGTTGGAGAGAATTTCAATCCTGATGATCGACCAAAATTTGGTTTCCCACCATCAGCTTCTGATCTCTATTCCGTTAGTGATTGTAAAAGTTTGGTCAAAACTTTAATTCTTGGGATCAAGACGGTTACTTGGAATATAAACCCTGTTTTCAAAACCTCCACAGACCAAAATACTATTCAGCCGCCCACCAAACTATCGCCCCCCAAGGAAACTATCATCTACATAAGAATGATCAAATATGCACTGACTGCATTTGATGTGTTTACTTTGATGCCTAGTCCAACCAACATATCTGGAGTGGTAAGTATTTCATAAGTTTCTCACTTTCCATTAGACTAGAGTACTCCTTCCAGACCATCTCACTCGCTAAAAGCCAGTTAAATGTGAAATCTATGGTTTATCACAGCGATGGAATGATTCTTGATTTGACTGATAATTGTATTATTATTATAGCCTGGTTCCAATGGAACTCATGTGAATTATCAGATTCAATCTTCTGGTGCCTCTATGAGAACTAGTACGGTCAATTCCCGACCCAAAGAAGAGAAAGAAACTCTTGATGTGTTTGCAAGCATCTTCCAAGCCATGAATCCATCCACTTTCAGGGAAATTTTTTCTACTCTCATCGAATTTTATGTGCAAAGAACGAATTCCAATCTAGCTTTGCTCTCAATTGCTAACTCATTTTTGGGAAATGAACTTCTTTCACCAGTTTTTGCAACCATTTTGGTTGAGTATCTACTCAGCAGAATGGAAGAGATGGGCTCTAACATTGAAAAAAGTAATCTACATTTGAAGTTGTACAAGCTTGTTTTCGGATCAGTCTCATGTTATGCAGCCACTAACGAATTGATGCTAAAACCTCACCTCCACAATATTGTCAACAGATCTTTAGACCTTGCTTTAAGCGCCAAAGAACCTTACAATTATTTTCTACTTTTGAGAGCACTCTTCAGATCTATCGGAGGAGGAAGCCATGACCTTCTTTACCAAGAATTCTTACCTCTCTTACCTAGTCTTTTGCAAGGCCTCAATGGTTTACAAAGTGGACTCCACAAACAGCATATGCATGATCTTTTTGTGGAATTGTGTTTAACTGTTCCTGTTCGTCTGAGTAGCCTCCTCCCATACTTACCCATGTTGATGGACCCACTGGTTGCAGCATTGAATGGATCTCAGTCACTGATAAGTCAAGGATTGCGTACTCTCGAGTTATGTGTTGATAATCTACAGCCTGATTTTCTTTATGACCATATTCAGCCTGTTAGAGCAGGCCTTATGCAAGCTCTTTGGAAAACACTTCGAAATCCATCAGACAATATTTCGCAATGTTCATTCAGGCTTCTCGGTAAATTCGGAGGAGGGAATCGTAAAATGATGGCTGAACCTCAAATGATCGATTTTGTTGGGAATAAGGAAGGTTTTGCCAGTGGTGGAACCTCAATTGTGGTCTGTTTCCCAGAGCATAAATCTTCAATACTGTTTCCTGTTGATAAGGTGATTGAAACAGCATTCACAGCTCTCAAATCATCTGGAACTGACCCGTTCTATCGTAGACAGTGCTGGGAAGTTATTAAGGGCTTTCTCATTGCCCACATTACTCCCTTGCCAATAGATGAGGATAAGTATAATCTACATCGATTTTTCACTCATCCTAGTTTTAATCAGTGTGGAATTAGCACAGGTGCTATTCCTTTCTACAAATGCACCGATGTCCATCTTCGCAAAGTTCACGAAATGGCCCTTACAGGAATGTTTGTTGCCGCAGCTATTAAGGAACTTAGGCCTTCAGTATTACCTTTCATGGTTTCTCTGGTCAGACATTATACCCTTCTAGCCATTAGTCAGCAGTGTGGTCCCATAAACTTGACTGGCAAGCAGCACAAATTATCTGGAATGGATGCTCTTGTATTGATCGATGCTGTTGCTTCGATCGTTGGTCATGAAGAAAAAGAGCTATGCAAGCCAGGACATTTAGCTTTGATAATAATTTTGGACACTGGAACATCTGTGTTGGGCTCCCGAGAGAGAGCCTGTCACCTTCCGTTAACTGAGTATTTGGTAGAGAAAATGTGCTCTTTATGTTACGAACGAGCTTGGTATGCAAAACTAGGTGGATGCATAGCTATAAAGTTTCTTTTCGAACGTATGACCCTCAAATGGGTGTTCGCGCATCAGCCAATCTTTCTCAAAGCCTTACTGTTTGTGATGATGGATCTTACTGGAGAAGTTTCAAGTGGAGCTGTGGATATGGCTAAATCTAACTTGGAGAAAATGTTAATCCTATGTTCCAGCCCAATCAAACTCCCATCTGATGCAGGTAATCATGATCTCATGGAAGCTCAACAAAAATCACTCAACGAGATCACTCAAGAGTTGGTTAGGCAGATCACTTCGCCCAATAATACAGTTCGACAACAAGCGATGCAGTCGCTCGAAGTTCTTGCAAAGACCCAAGGCTTGTCAATAGAAGCAATAATGAGGCCTCACAAGGACGTTCTAGCAGATATGGTTCCTCCGAAAAAGCATATTCTATCGCATCAGCCAGTCAATACTCAAATCGGTCTGATGGAAGGAAATACCTTCTGCATGTCTTTAGATCCGCCATTATTCACTCTAGATTTCTCCGCCCCTGAGCATGTGAATTTCTTCAGAGAGCTACACAGCCTCTGTGATAGCGATGATGCTCAACTCTCCAAGTCTTCAATCTACAAAAATGTCACTAATTTAACCCCTCTCAGGCGCTCTGCTTTACGAACCCTCGTCGCTTGTGCCACTCTCCATCCGAACAAAGATGAGATCTTTCCTGTTCTACTGAAAGCTTTGAACTCAACTAATAATGAGATTTCAGTGACTGGTTTTGAATGTCTGAAGAAATACAAAACTTATGCCAAAGTTGATTTTGAAGCTATCAGAAATCTTCTGCGACAATTACTCGTCGAATGTAGAAGACACGCTCAAAGTGCTATTCAAAAAATCAACTATATGACGCAACTTTTCCCTGAAGTATTCAATGACAGAATTTGTGAAACCATGGCTTCTCATTTGAAGAAGGTTCTCGATTTTGTAAGAAATGAGAGAAAAGTGAACGATGAGCTGAAGATTTGTGCATCAATTATCGAATTTTTTCATAATGTTCCAACCTCATCCCACAAATTCGTCGAAATTCTCTTAAGTTTCGTTTTCAAGACTGAAAAAGCAATGTTTATTGAGCCTGGATCGGTTTTAAGAGCTCCTCTTCGAAAATTCCTTGTGCGTTTTCCCGAACATACATTGGACCTTCTTCTTATGGAGAGAAACTTGCAGGAAGATCAAATTTACCGATACGTTGTCTATATACTGGAAGGTCCAGATGGTATAGTCTTCCGACAAATTCTTCAACGAGATCCTAAGCGTTTGATCAAGTACCTTGCTGGGACCGTTAGTCTACAAGAAACCGTTAACGTAGCACATCAGGGAGCCTCCCAGGCCGATGCATCAAATGTTCGTACCCCTCAAACACAACTTGCAACTATCAACTATCACTTGCAGTATCAAGCTGCTTTAATCACTTATACTCTCGTCAAACATGATCCAAAATGGTTGTCATCCCAGCTCTCTATGGTTGATACTCTTATCAAAGTTTGGAACTCACCAGATTTTATTACCAAGCATTCCAAAATCGACTCTCTTGACCATGCTGAGTGGCAAGAACCTAAACTCCTTGTGAAGTGTCTTTTGAACTTTTTCCAACACAGCCCGAATGGAAATAGTATAATTTTACTTTTCACCCTGCTTAAAGCATTCATGCATCGCTTTATATGTGACTTTAATTTTTTGAGAGATTTCCTTCAAAACACTGTCACCAACTTCTCAACTGACTGGAAAAGGGAGGCATTCTTCAAGTTTGTGTCTGTTTTCCATGATAATTCCTACCCTCAAGAACTCAAAGCAAAAATCCTTCAATACATCATCATCCCCTCTTTCTCAGTTACCTTTGAGAGAGGTGAAGGCGAAAAATTGATTGGTGGACCTCCAGCTCCTGAACAGGATCAAGACGACAATCTGATCAGTGTATTCATCAACAAAGTAATTGATCCAGATAATCCTTTCGGCATGTCAGATTCAGTGAGAATTCTCCTCCTCCAATTTTCGTGTTTACTCGTGGAGCAAGCATCCTCTCATATTCACGATGCCGCCAATAAGCGCCAGGGTAATAAATTGAGAAGACTCATGACTTTTGCTTGGCCATGTTTATTGGCTAAAAACTGTGTTGATCCTGCCACCAAATATCATGGTCACCTCCTTCTGGCTCACATTATCGCTAAATTTGCTATTCACAAGAGGATTGTACTGCAAGTTTTCCATAGCCTCTTAAAAGCACACGCCAATGAAGCTCGAATCGTTGTCCGACAAGCTCTTGAGATTCTTACGCCAGCAATGCCTCAACGAATGGAAGATGGTAACACTATGCTCACTCACTGGACAAAAAAGATAATCATAGAAGAAGGCCATTCTCTACCTCAACTGACTCATATGCTGCAACTCCTTATTAGACATTACAAAGTTTATTATCCAGTTCGTCATCATCTTATCCAGCATATAATTACTTCAATACAACGACTAGGCTATACTCCGAATTCAGGTCTTGAACACAGAAGAATAGCTGTTGATTTGGTTGAGGTTATTCTTCTTTGGGAATTGCAGAGATCGAGAGAAGAACAAGATCAATCTTCCAGCTCCTCCTCGAATCCCGTTCCTGCTGCTGAAGTCACTCCCGCACAACAACGTCCTCGAACATCGAATGTATTGGGCTCTACCCCTTCCCTCAGTAGGGTAGATTCCAATAAACCTGTTGAAAAACCTCATCAAGATATATTGGTAAATTTTCTTCTACGCTTAGCTTGCCAAGTCAACGAGTCTGGCACTCATCTAGGTTCTCCGGGGGAAATGCTGTCACGCCGTTGTGTGAATCTTCTAAAGATCGCTTTGCGACCAGACATCTGGCCTGGAGCTGAACTCAAGCTAGTGTGGTTTGACAAACTTCTAACTACTGTTGAAACTCAACAACCCAACTATGCCAATATTTGCACTGCCCTGGAACTTCTATGTTTCTTGTTGAATATTCTGAGAAGAGAATCAATCCTCATTAGTTTTAAACCATTACAAAGAGGTATTGCCGCCTGTATGACTTGTGCTAACACCAAAGTTATAAGATGCGTCCATAATCTCCTCTCAAGATTGATGTCATACTTTCCAACAGAGCCTACGACTTCGACTGTTGCATCCAAGTATGAAGAATTGGAATCACTCTATTCTTCTGTCAACAAAGTTATCTTGGAGGGTCTTAACAACTATGAAAAAATAACTCCTCCCCCTTCTCCGCAAGTAATATTCGGTACTATAATGATTCTGAAGGCAGCCTGTATGAACAATCCATGCTATATCGATCGTATGATGGCACCTTTCATGCGTGTACTCCAAAAAATGTCAAGAGAACATTTGACACCATCCTCTCAAAGTGAACAGCCAAACCCTATGGGTACTGAGCTGCTGATTCTAGGCCTAGATTTGGTTAAAAATAGAATCGGAGTCATGACTCAAGAGATGAGAAAAGCATTCTTCCAAAACATCTTAATTAGTCTCATTGAAAAGTCTAGTGACTCCAAAGTTTTGCGAGCTATCACAAAAATGGTCGAGGATTGGGTCAAAAATAAAGGACCTTTTGGGGCCGCTCAAGCTCCTACTCAGCGAGAAAAGACTGTGTTACTTGTAAAAATGATGCTTTGTATCGAAAAACGTTTTGCTGATGATTCAGATCTGATGGCACAATTTTTGGAATTGATCAATCATGTTTATCGAGATGAATCTTTGAAAAATACTGATCTCACTTCAAAATTGGAACAAGCTTTCATGTCTGGGATCCGCTGTGTACAGCCTCACATTCGTGCCAAATTTTTCGAAGTTTTCGATGCTAGTATTCGAAGAAAGCTCCACGATCGCTTGCTTTATATTGTTTGCTCTCAGAATTGGGAAACTATTGGTCTTCATTTCTGGATAAAACAATGTATTGAGCTAATTCTCATCACTGTCGTTCCGAACTTGTCTGTCACAGCTGGTAATCCTCTGGCAATGCTACCCTTTCCAACAGCGGTCATTGATTTTGGAGATCAACAGGAACGTGCCTCCCTAGCTAGCACCATGAGTGAACAGCTAGACATGGATATGTTCACAACTATGGCTAACGGGATAGATCCTGTCAGAGAAGCCGAGGAGGTTATGGATATCGAACTCTCTGCACCTGATGAAAATCAAGCCAATTTCACCAAAGGAAATAGCCTCTACGGTAGTAGCAGCTTGGTTTGTAGTGGAAGGAGACCAAGTACTCCATCTGACCCAGCACATCTTAGAGTTCTTCTGAGCAAGCAAAACAAATTTCTTGAAAGTTTAAAAGAGACGAGAACTTTAGGATTCCTCATGGCTGTATCACAGCTCTGTCATATGGATACTAACCTTGCTTATCACACATTCATTCAGCTCTTTCCTCGATTGTGGGGAATTTTAAACGAGCGGCAACAGCATCTGTTGTCCAGTGAACTTATACCCTTCATAGCGAGTGGTAGTCATGTTATCCAAAAGGATTGTCACCCATCAGCAATTGGTTGTTTCATGGAAGCTATTGCTTTCTGCAATCCTCCCATTCAAATAAGACCATCTCTATTGAAGTATATGGGTAAATCTCACAACATTTGGCATCGGGTGGCATTCATGCTCGAAAATATAGCGTATGATAAACCCAATGTTCCCAGCATCAATGTTAATCAGTCAACAAAGCATACCAGGGCTTCCGCTGGGTCCATTGAGCAAGATTATAGCGAAGCAGCTCAAGTCCCTTCTATCTCAGTAACTCAAGAGGCAATTGATTCTCTTGGTGAAATTTACGAAATTCTCCAAGAGGAAGATCTTTGGGCTGGTTTATGGCAAAGGAGGGCCAAATACCAAGAAACTTTGATTGGTATCGCCTATGAACAACAAGGATTTTTTGAACAATCTCAAGGTGCATTTGAACTGGCAATGACCAAAGCGAGAAATGATTATGATACCAATCCTACGCCAACTGCTCTACAAGGGGAGTATAGGCTCTGGGAAAAACATTGGATACGTTGTTCGAAAGAGCTCAATCAATGGGACCTCCTGTTGGATTATGGGAATTCAAAAGGCTCTGCTAATCCATTTATCGTGTTGGAGAGTGCATGGCGTGTTCCCCAGTGGAGTTTGATGAAGGAGGCTCTGTTCCAGGTTGAAACTAATCACCCCAAAGAAGTTGCCTGGAAAGTTGCTCTATTCAAAGGTTACAACGCTTTGTGCAATACTGAAGACCGTAATATAGCCATTGCCGAAAAAATGGTTGAATGTGCGACAACTTTATGCATAAAGGAATGGCGTCGTCTTCCTCCTATTGTGTCTCACATTCATATTCAGCTCTTACAAGCTGCACAGTTGATAATGGAACTTCAAGAAGCTGCCCAGGTTCATCAAAATTTGATTCCAAATAACCCAAGGAATCAATCTATCCACGACATGAGAGCTATTGTTAAAACCTGGAAGAATCGCCTACCTGTTCTTTCTGATGACTTTTCTCACTGGAGCCACATTTTTACTTGGAGACAACACAATTTCCAAGCGATAATTTCCTTCTATGATAGCTCAAGTAATAATAGTCTAGTTGCCAATGTTGTCAATCAGAACTCTCAGCATAACTTGCCTCAAATTGATTCAAGCTCTTCGCAACAAACTTTTGGTATTCATCACTCTGCTCAATCTATCATAAGTACAGGAAAAATTGCTCGCAAACAGGGGTTGATTGGTGTTTGTTTGGATGCTCTCAGCAGAGTTCACACAATTCCTAGTGTCCCAATAGTGGATTGTTTCCAAAAGATCAAGCAACAAGTCAAGTGCTATATGCAGCTATCATCAACAGGAGGCAAAAATGAGCTTCAAGAGGGACTCGAGATAATCGAATCTACAAACCTAAAGTACTTCCATCAAGAATTAGTTGCGGAGTTCTGGGCTTTGAAAGGAATGTTCCTAGCGCAACTAGGACGTTCTGAAGAAGCTAATAGGGCTTTCAGTGCAGGCGTTCATTTACACGATGGAATGAATAAGGCATGGGGATTATGGGGCGATTATTTGGAAGGAATGTTTGTTCGAGATCGCTGGGAAAATCGTCAAATGCATCTCGGTGTGTCAGCTATCACCTGTTTCCTTCATGCATGTCGTATGCAGAGTGAAACTAAATCTCGCAAATATCTTGCTAAAGTTATCTGGTTGCTGACCTATGATGACGATAATTTGAAACTAGCTGAGGCTGTGGACAAGTATAATTCTTTGGTTCCACCTCAATGTTGGCTACCATGGATTCCTCAACTATTGACTTGCCTCGTCAAAAGAGAAGGTGATCTTGCTGTGAATATTCTGATTCAAGTTGGAAGAGTTTTCCCTCAGGCTGTATACTTTCCCATACGAACACTTTTCTTGACCCTAAAAATGGAACAGAGGGAGAAATATCGCAGCACAGAGTTACAGAGTCATGTTCCTTCAGACAATTCAACAGCAAAGCAACAGCAAAAAGTCATTTTACTTCAAGCAGCTCAAGGTAAGTGCTTTGTGTTATACTTTTGCAATTGAAATCGATTTCTGATCCTGAGAAAGCAAATATTGGATTTCTATTTCCCACTTACCTACTTTATCAATTTTTTTTATTCTTCCTCTGTGAATAGCTCAAAAATTAGCAATCCAGATGCAGAATCAGCAATCCATAAACATTTTTCGGAACCAGTCTCCTCAAACAAACATTATTCAGCCACATTCTCAGTCACAACAGATTTCACATCAGGCTTCTCAATCTTCTAAACAAATGGATTCTGTACAAATGTTGAGTGCTGAAAGCCCCCAAAACTCATCAAACAAAATATCTACCGAAAGCGATTCCTCCTCGGGCATGGCTTCAAACGAAGGATTAACAGCCAACCCTCAGCAACTATCCACTGAAACCAACCCTATCCGAGCCACAACTCCAATCAAACGATGCTCCATGATCATGCATAAGCAACGAGATCTACATCCAAACATTTTGTCTTCTCTGGAGGGAATGGTTGACCAAATGGTGTGGTTCAGAGAGAATTGGTACGAGGAAATATTGCGCCAACTCCGACAAGGACTTAATAAGTGTTATGCAGTTGCATTCGAGAATAGAGGTAACGTTGAAGAGGCCATCGTTACTCCTCACACACTGAACTTTGTCAACAAATTGGTATCAACATTCGGTGTTGGAGTGGAAAATGTATCCTCATCTCCTTCCAACTTCGCAACGGCTGCCTCTGAGTCACTGGCCAAGAGAGCTCAGGCTACTGCTCAAGACCCCGTCTTCCAAAAGATGAAGGGCCAGTTCTCTGCAGATTTCGACTTTTCCTCGCCTGGTGCAATGAAGCTCCATAATTTGATAGGAAAATTGAGGAAATGGATTAAAATTCTCGAAGCAAAGACAAAGTTACTTCCTAAGCATTGTTTGATTGAGGAAAAATGTCGATTCTTGAGTAACTTCTCTCAACAGACAGCTGAAGTTGAGCTTCCAGGCGAATTTCTCATCCCGAAACACAATCATTATTATGTTCGCATTGCCAGATTTATGCCTCGAGTTGAAATAGTTAACAAACACAATACAGCAGCGAGAAGATTCCATATTCGTGGTCATAATGGCAAGATCTACCCTTACCTCATTGTCAATGACTCTTGTTTAAGTGATGCTCGACGAGAAGAACGAGTTCTTCAACTATTTAGACTTCTCAATAATTTCCTGGGGAAACAAAAAGAAACACTCAAACGATTCCTACATTTCACCATACCTCGAGTTGTCGCTATCAGTCCTCAAACTCGCCTGGTCGAAGATAATCCCAACTCAATTTCTTTGTTGGACATTTATAAGCAACGTTGTACTCAGCGTGGTATTGAATATGATGCTCCTATATCTCGCTACTACGAAAAACTTGCCGCAATTCAGGCTCGTGGATCTCAAGCAAGCCATCAAGTTCTTCGTGAAATTCTCAAAGACATTCAGAACACAATGGTTCCCTCCACCCTTCTCAAGGAGTGGGCTCTTTTAACCTATCCAGGTGCAACTGACTTATGGACATTCCGCAAACAAGTAAGTTTGATTCATAATCACCCCCTTGGATGAGTTTTAATCATTTGCACTCCACTACAGTTTACTCTTCAACTCGCGTTGGCTAACCTTGCTGAGTACGTGCTTCACTTGACAAGACTGAACCCAGACATGATGTATATTCATCAAGATACTGGTCTCTTGAACGTTGCATATTTCCGTTTCGATGTCGATGACACTAGTGGTGAGATGGATTCTAATAGGCCAGTTCCTTTCCGTCTCACCCATAATATTTCAAGCCTAATAACTCCCACCGGTGTTAATGGTCCTTTGACTGCTTCCATGATTGCAATCGCTCGATGTCTTGTTCAACCAAATTTCAGATCTGCTGCTATTCTTAGAGCAATACTAAGAGATGAAACTCTCGCTTGGTATAAGAAAGTGAGTGTGAATTTTGTTTTTAATTTCAAATTCCTAATTTTTTTTCATTTTAAAGAACCAAGAAGATTCGAGACTCAGTGGAGAAATCACAATGGAAGGAGAAACTTTAATAGCAGCCGTCAATAAGTCTGTTAATGCTATTCTCGGTAGACTGCAAGGTAAGTTATAATTCCCGTTCTCGAGAACATGATGGATGATCACAATTTTCTTCCTCTCTCCAGCTTTGGCTACATTCGATGGAGCTGAAAGTAAAGTTACAACTCTCGTAGCCGCTGCCAACAGTCATGACAATCTGTGTAGAATGGATCCGGCTTGGCATCCTTGGTTGTAAAAATTCTCCATTTTTCTGTATCAAATATTTCCATCTACTTCATCTTTGAAAAATCATCTTCCTAAAATATTCATCAACTCATTGATTATAAAAATCTAGAATCTCATAAGTTGTTAATTTTGTGTACAGATCAATTAAAATTCTTATATCATGCTTAAATCAATTGTATTGAGGATGATGAAGATCTCAGCTCTTTTTTCAGAAGGAAAAACTTAGGAAAGTGATCCAATACCGATCAAGGCTTATCAAGATTTATTGGCATGTTTCGTTGAGCATCCTTGCGAACTCATTTCCTCTAATTAGATAAGGTTTCGAGTAATTCTCACGGTAACATGTTTTTTTCTGTTAATTGATCTTAATCAACAAACTCTCCAATAGTTTACATGATACAGTAATGGACCCTGTTTTTGCTGAATTAGATCTGTGATTAGATCACGAGTGATGCTGGTGGCGGGAAGCAAGTGTGCAAGTGAGTCCGCTCTGTATTCAGCGCCAGTTAAAAAGCATGTCGAGAGAGTGTTTATAAACATTGTTTATTAAACAATATCTTCATCATATATTGTATCTTGGTTACATGATAATCATGTCATGATTTAAAATGAATCATTTGTGTGATAATAGTTGGATTTAGAGACAAATCATATCCAAAATGAAACTATACAAAGTTCCATATTGTTTAAATATTCTTTTGCGATGTGAAAATTTACCTCTAGAATTATCGAGACGATGTCTCTCATCACCATCTCGAGATGCAGAGAAATGGGATATTTATGCTGGCCTATGCTTGGAAAGACGACCTGTTATCACACCGGAATTAAATACTTTGGAGAAAGCAATGAAAAAAATTTTCTTCCAATACGAAAACAATCACAGCTTACGCTCTGATCATGAGATCAGAAAGATGAGAGATCGGTGAGTGGAAGTATTTGATCAGCTATTTGAAAATTCACTGACCTAATCGATTTTCAATTCTCCTCATTAGTGAGAGACAAGAGAGGATTGCTTCTGGAAAGACTCTTGATACAGATGAATTGGATAATTCTTCTTTACAGACAGCTCAAGATATCGAAGATAAGGGTGTTGCAAATCTAGAACAGTTCAAATTTGCATCCCGTAAAACAGGTAAGGTTCAGAATTTGCTTATGATTCATGTTTAATAATTTCGTTTCCATTGTTAGCTGCTGATGAAAAAAATGACCGACGATCAGTTGAACGTCAGTTGGATAGGAGATTAATATTTCTCTGCCATCAAAAACTCGGTTCTCATTATGTATGGACCTTTCCTATTCTTAAAGTTGAAAATTGTTCACTGAGAGAGGTAAGCTGATAAGTTACTCTGATCATCCCTCTCTCACGTTTATTTCTCACATTGTAGACCATTGAGAATTTTCGTCAATCTCTATTGCAAAAGAATAAGGCTGATTTCAGAATACTTGGTAACGCTCCATCGGCTGTCTACACCTACAAGTATGGTAGTGAAACTGCCCGAAGCTTAGGATCTACCGGTGGTAAAGTTTTCCTCATGAAAGGCTACTTGGTGTCAGGAAATTTCGAGAAAAACTTGCTCTCCACTGAACAAATGGACGATTTTCTCTGGCTCACTCTGGATGAGAGCCGAAAAGTTTTGAAGTCAAAGCTGTGGAAAGCCCTTAAGTCATGTCAAATAATTGAAGGATATTCATCAAAAGCTCTTACACAAACAATAGCATGGATAGAGAAGGGTAGAGAGGAAGCGAAAGAGAAGATGTCGTTGAAAGAATAAAATTTTGAATAAAAGTTATTGTAAAAGAAAAATATTTACACGCTCTAAAAGAATGGATATTCAAATTTTTATTTTGAGTAGAAGAATTATGATTATTTGAGATTAGTATTGAAAAAAAGGAACTCATTTTTAATGATAATCAGCCTCATTATGGATCATGATGCAAGTTGGGCTATCACCCGATATCAACCATCTAGTCCTGATTGTTGACATAAGTTGCAAAGACTCTATTGAGCAGAGAATTGGCCTTTCCTCCTGTTGGTGCTGTGCCTGGCGCTGGTAAAAGATCCTTGCATTTTTTGCTCTTTGCATCATAAGCTTTGCATATGATCTCAGGAAGACGGGATGCTGCCAGTCGAATTAGTTGATCACTTATTTTCACTGCATCTTCACCACAAGCCTTTCGTAGATGATCAGTGAGACAATCATCGAATCGATTGAATGCACAGCAACTGGTACTGATTCGCTTATCCCATTCAACGCTGGAGATCACCTCGAGAGCTGATTTCAAATCTCGAGTACACTTTTTGGCATCTTTCCTCGATTGACTCATACATCTTGCATGACGCTTATAGTCTTCACGAAGTTTTGTACCTTTTGTACAGAATTCGTCGGAAATCTTTTTTCCACTTGTGCCTAAAAAGTCAACTAACTCTCTTTGGGATTCAGTAGCACACTTTGAAGTGTAATTCTTGTGACATTCTTCGGCCTCTCGAATGAAGCCACACTGTCGCTCAATTTCTTCATCAGTTCCAGTATTTTCTGTTAGTGGAGACAAAAGAGAACAATCATCAAGGTGAATGAATGAAAGATTCAGTATTTGCTCAAACATTACTCTCTGCTACGATAATGTCGCGATCAGCATGATGGAATTATCTTGCCTAAGGAGCTGAAACGATGATTTTGAGTAAGGTGAGCAAGCTCTTGTCAAATTGTTTACTTTTCCTTGTTATTCATCATGTTTACAATCATTTCTTCCTCATATCAAAGTTTTCCATAGACCAGTACAGGTACAAGTTGCGAATGGGGTTTTTATTAGATAGATGGAGAGCGAGAGAGAGAGAGAGAGCGAAATGAAAAAAGAGGTTTTTTTTCGTGAATCATTTTTCCTCTCTGTGTGAAAAATGTTTGCAAAATAAAGTTCAGATATCGAGGATTAAAGAATGCTAGATAGAGAAAATCTCTGAACACGAAAAAGATTCAATTTAGCTCGATTCATTAGATAATTGAATGATTTTCAATGTTCCCAATTTATCAATGATTTCAAACAGTAGTTTCAACATCAGATGTGTACGTTCAATTCAATATGAAGTAAACCAACCGGATTCACTGAGCATATTAAATGAAAAGATAAGCAAACCTGTTCTGAATGTCGACAGCTTTTTTTTTCACTTTCTCTTTCGAAACCATTCAACTTGATATTTTTCAAACAAATCTAGACAACAAAATTCAATAAATTCCCTGGAAAGTGGTTTTAGTAGCTCAAATCATCAAACATGTATAACTATTTTTCCAAAATTTTAGCCCTATCACAGTTTTCACAGCAATTTGATGAAAAGTATGGCTTCTTGGTATCCAGTTAGAATCTGAGTTTCTCTCTCAACAATAGACTGATTTAACTCATGAAAATTGCACAGAACTTTGACTACTTTACCGTGGTTTCAAAACTCACCTGATGGATTGTTGGTGAAAACCAAAAGAGTTGCAGCACAAAGGTCCAATTCACGAAGATGACATGATTGTGCTCGAATTTTTCCGAAGCCTACAAGGAACGAGATAGAAAAATTTAATTTCAATTTTAACCTAACAGTATATCATTGGTCATTTGAAGGAGAAATAGTAGCAAAATTATTTTGCAATCACTTTGAAAGTCACCAAAAACTCACCGAAAATGGCTAGAACAGCAAATATGACTAAATACTTCATGATGATCAGAGAGATTTCAATCGTTGAAAAATTTTACTTACTAGCTCTTGACGATATGATAGCTCACTAGAAAGTGGCCAAGTCCGATCGCTAGCCAACGAAGAGGCCAAGAGAGCTGCTCACAAGTAAGCAGTCGTGCAAGGGTAACATCTCATCATCATTATAAGAGAGAGAGAGAGAGAGAGAGAGAGAGAGAGAGAGAGAGAGAGAGAGAGAGAGAGAGAAATATAGAGACATGTATTTCTTAAGTTTTATTGCACATTTGACGTCAGTACGGGTCTTAGGAGGAGAGAGAATGAAAACAACTTATGAGAAAGTGAAATTTTTTTAGTTACTTAATCACAGAAAATAGCCAGTAAACATCCATGTCCTCGAGTAACAACCACTTGAGTAAACTTTTTTCCCATCTAAAATTCTTAGGATCATCAACGAGTTGAAATTTTGATTTTTCTCACTTTTCTTCTCTCTCTCTCTCTCTCTCTATGTTGTGTAAGAAATTTCTAGGCTACATAAGTATTCATGAGAAACGAATTTTTTTCTTTTCGTTTTGGCCTCAAAAAAGATTCATACTAAAGAAGAATGTCTTCAAATTCGGTCAAGATCAAGGTTCGAGCTGCTTGATGTACTCTCTCATGCACTTCTTTTTTTCGATTGTGCTGGACAAATTTCTTCTCAATTTTAGTTCGTTTGCAAAAGCCACAACAATAGAGAAACATGAAATATTTTTCATCTTCTTCTCACTCTTCGTAAATTTTTTAGAAAGAATATTTATCTGAGTAGGATAAGTCATCTCAAATTTGTTTCGCTTGATTGACATTATGAAGAGCTGAATTTGAATATTATGCTTCATATTATACCATGCACGCAGTTGAGAAGAAGGTTGGAACCATAGGCACATAAGGTTCCATTCAAGCTTGTTTCAACTAGCAACTTGTGAGATGAAAAGTTTCCCAATTGCAACGATTACATCATGTTGACTTAGCATCTTGAAGAAAGAAAAAGATTCAACTTTTCTTTGTCTTCAAACTTTCTCTCTTTCTCTATCAGAACAAAAGCTTCTCGAACAGGTTTCAGCATCGACCGAAAATAATCGTCATTACCTGGGATCAGAGAAAAAATTATGTGATTGGAAAGCCCTGAATCAAATTTTTCCTTCTCACTCAAAACAGCTTCTTTGGTGTTTGCTTAGAAGTTGACGAGATCAAAATGATTATGATTCAAAATCAAATTGAAAAGCATTTGAACGGATCATTTGCATTCAAAAAGTTGCTAGATTTTCGCACCTCAGACATTCCTGAAAATCTCTGGAATTGGCTGACTGGGTCAAGGAAAACAATTCTCTCGGGGGCAATAGAGGCTGAAAAATTGTAAATCAAATACAGTAGTCGAATGGAAGTTTTTGAACAAAGAAAGACAAAAAAATTGAAGGGAAAATTATCCACAATTAAAGCTGGGGAAATAATTCTCAAAAGTTTCTAGCTCTCAATTTGAATAACCAACGGCAAAATTCCCTCCATAGTACCCATCGTATAGGGAACCATCGATGCTGGTCTAGAATTACAACTGAATTTGGTGATATTTTTTTTCCACAATTCACACCCTATGAAACACAGCCGTCAATTCATCTTTATGATCGATGAATGAAGTGGTGCATGTGTGAGTGCATTTATTCTTCTAAATGATCATGGTACTATGCATATCTATATCTGCCTCTACAACCGAACAATCATTTGGATTCTGACTCACAAAAAATCTGAAACCTTTAAATTGTGAATGTATCAACTCTGGTGAGCTGTTACAAGATGTGGCTTGATAAAGAGAAAGAGAAAGAGAAAGAGAAAGAGAAAGAGAAAGAGAAAGAGAAAGAGAAAGAGAAAGAGAAAGAGAAAGAGAAAGAGAAATGAAAACTTGCAGAGCAAGAGGAAGACCGACAAGAGAGTAGTGAACATGAAAAAAAGGTTGATAAAATTGACAAAACGGAAATGAGAGTGAACTCTCTCTCTCTATTCTGAGATTATATACATGTATAGCGGAAGAGAGATTGGACAGGGTTGGCCAACAGGCATCTGAACTTGAGCCACTTTTTTTGGCAAGTCCACTTGATATATGTTGTGGATAGGAGGCCGAAAAAAAGTTGAAAAAATCAAAAGCTGTTTGCGTATTTGCGTATTTGTTTACGTTTGACGCTTGAGCTTGCGCTGAGTCAGCGTAAGGAAGAGAGAGAGAGAGACTGAATATATTGAACAGATTTTTTTCCATCAGATTTCATGGTGATTTATTACAAGTAAGAAGATTTTAAATTTGAATTGTTATCCAATTGATTGTTGTAATAGTTAATGAGATATCTGTGGTAAAGGCGGTGGCAGTAGTGGCTAGTATGCGGGTCACTGATGTGTCCAAGGGCAAGTATGGTGATATCAGTATGAAAGATAAAAGTGTCACCATCAAGAATCATCATCATTATACTGTGTTCATCGGTGCTCTTCTAATTTGTATTATTGCGATCGGGATTTTCCATTTCCATTTCTACCGATTGGAGGGAGAAAATATTACCACAAAAAATCATCAATCGAGTAAAGATACGCTTGGACAATCATCCGAACAATCATTCAGACCGAAAGAGTCAAAATTTTTATCCGGCAAAAATAGACCAACTTTTCTCGATACTTTGAAGCAAGAAAATTTGGATGATTTTATTCCATTATCTAATGATCTTCATAAGCCATTATTAGCCAACATTGAGACATTCAATAATGTCCACCTTACTCCTAGACTACAATCAATCATATCAATGGATTTCTTTCGTTACGTGAAACTTAATCTCAATCGTGAATGCAAATTATGGTCAAATGATGATAGGTGTTCACTCAGGTTGGTAAATAGTCGAACTTTCATTGTAAAACAAACACAATTTGCTGTTCTGATAGTGATAATTTTCTTATTCAATATTCAATATTTTTCCCAGGGATTGTTCCATACAATTTTGTGATAAATCTGCGTTACCGCCTGAAATATTCGATGAGGAAAAGCGTAAGAGTATGTTTTTACTCTGTGGCGTTTTATTTTTCGATTCTAACATTCAATTTGGTTTTTTTGATCAATCCTTAGATGATACATCTGCTGATGACTGCTCAGCTACTAGCAAACTCTCCGAAGTGGATCGCACAATATCAAATGAACACGTGGAAACTATGAATACTCTATTCGAATGTTATGAACATGATCAAGATGATGGACAGTACATAGACTTGTTGTTAAATCCAGAACGTTACACAGGTGATGACATTTAACTTCATTAGTCTGAACGAGTCACTAATTTCTCTTCCTTATCACAGGATATAAAGGGGAATCTGCTCATAGAATTTGGCGTTCGATTTATGAAGAAAATTGCTTCTTCGAGCGTCAAGGAAGTCCCTTCTCGATGGACAGTATGTGCTATGAGGAGAGAGTTTTCTATCGGGCAATCTCTGGTTTACATTCGTCCATTAATATTCACTTGTGTTCATCCTATCTTTTGATGGATGGAACCTTCACTTATAATAAGCAAGAATTTGTAAAGCGTTTTGAAGGTGGGTCCAAGTAGACATCTGATGAAAAATTGATGCAATTAATTATCAATTTCTCTCTATCTAGGTAATAACAGCTTCATCAAAAACCTCTACTTTTTATTCCTTTTGGAATTGAGAGCATTGAATAAAGCTGATCAGTATTTATTAACCAAAGTTAATTGGAGGTCTAGTGGAGATCAAAACGCAACCCGAGAAGCTATGCGAAATCTTCTCAAAATTGTTAGGTATGTAGAGAAGTGTTCACATTTTCTATCCTTCCTCTTTGAGGAAGCAAAGTTGTAAATTCAGCTTCTCCAATCTGAGTTAGCCTCTTCTTGAGTCTCTCTTATTTTTCCTTTTTTCATGTCGAACAGATCGTTCAAATGGCATTTCAATGAATCAACGCTGTTCAGACAAGAGCCAGCAGTAGCGCAAGAATTTGCTCGCCATTTTCATAATATTTCAACCAACATCATGGATTGTGTTGGATGTGATAAGTGTAAATTATGGGGAAAATTGCAAATTCATGGATTAGGAACAGCATTTAAAATACTAACCACTCATAATTTGGACACCATATATCTGCATAGGCATGAGATTGTTTCTTTGATCAACGGTTTGACTCGTTTATCAACAAGTATAAGTAGTCTAGAGATTTTCAATAAAATGTTAAAAACTTGATCCTATTTTTCTACTCGAAATGTAAATATTTAAGCAATTTATTTTGAATTTTATTTCGAAAATTTTCTTAGTCATTAAAGTGAGTTTATGTGATTCACTGCTTTTCAAACCATCTGCTTTCTTACTCTGCCACATCATCTAACTTCAAACAATCATCATTAAAAACACTAAACAAAAACCCCTAGAATCGATTGGTTGAAAAACCCCCATGATGTGTAAATGGTAAACCTAACAGATGCATTTGACAGTGATAAAGACTACTAACTTTGCATCCGAATGAACAGAAGAGAAGAGTATTTGAAACATTCCATCTAATGAGTTCGATTGGAAATTGTACCGAGATAGAGCTCTGTGTCACCCGTATTTTCACCACACGCCTGATCAATTAACATTGAAACGAACCAGCTATCAATGAGATAGTGGAACAAGATAGAGAAAAATTTTCTGGAGCATCTTTTGAGCATCCCAACATCATGAAAAGTTGCTATTGATGACACTTGACAAGGAAAGCAAAATGCTTGGATTGAACATGATCATGATTCGAACCAGCAAAAAGGCTGAGAAGGGTGGGATTCGAACCCACGCCCTTTCGGACTGGTGCCTTAAACCAGCGCCTTAGACCGCTCGGCCACCTTCCCGTTAGAAATTAAAGTCGAAAATTTTATGATATTATCCAAAAATACTGGTTTATCTGGAAAATACATTCCCAATGATAATCTCGAACAGATATGAACTCAAAACTAGTTCATTGGCTGCTGCAATTTTTCCCTCACAATTCTCGCAGCTCATAGTACATATCGGTTCGGTTCTATGTGATTTTTGTGTCTGTTTGCTTTGCCAGATGCCTTGCAGGAATTTTTTCCACACTAGTTTGGGGCCTTACTTGAAGGAAAAATGAGGAAAATTTCACTTTCTAGGGGAGTTAATTTAAATCTCCAATAAAATAAAAAATCAACTAATTGGAAACATGTCTACTGAATCTTCTCTCTCAAATGCTGGAGAATTGCGCTTCTTCCAATCGAAACGCTTCCCGATTGGCTGGATGCTCTTCTACTCACGCCGACATTGTTTACATTTTTTGTACTTGCTGTGTTTGTGATTTGTTTTCACTTGTTTGATGGTGTTTTCATGCGTTGAGTGGACATGGTTTTTCCAATTTAATGGTTTGTGATTCAAAATATTTGATCATATGGACTTGTAATGCAGTCACCAGTACAAAGACTAGGATCAGAATTTAACCGTAGATATCAGAAACGTGTAGACATAGAAGAAAAAAATCGTAATCATCCATGTTATGAGCTGTATGTGAGATCTACAAAGTGCCTGCAAGAAAAAAAGTGAGTTTGTCATTTTATTTGTTTCGGAAATTTCAATTGCTTTCCTTCTATATTCTTTTATTGATCCATGATTGGTGGTTTCTTCTAATTGTCGTATGATCAATTGAAGGGGAGACAAATCTCACTATTAACCTTGAAAACTTGATCCATTTTGAGCAGGCATTTTCTCTATATTTTTTTCTGAATGATTGTGCGAGTTCGAAGTTTTGAGTTTTTGTTCAATTTTCTTTCTGTAGATCTGATCCGTTTCCTGATAGATCTTGTACAAAGGAACTTAAAGAGCACGTCAATTGTTGTACATTCTGGAAAAAAGTTAAATTGGATCGTATTCGAAGAAATATTAAGCCCTACTTTCCAGAACCCAAAGATTGGCCATCAATTTACGAATATTACGGTACATACGGTATCAATGGTCCTGAATACTTCAATGTTAATGAAGAGACTAGAAAGAGTGAATAGACATTAATTTATCCCAATTACACGCGTTGTACTCAACTTTTCAACTCTTCCTTTTGGCTGATTTGATTTCTGGTTAACTTCCCCCCGAAAACCAAGATGGTCACTCATAGTGATATCGAAATGTCAATAGTACATAATATAAAAAAGTCTGCCAATGTGAGTTCATTTAAATGAATTCGTTCTCTATTTCGTTGTTTTGATTGAAAATTTCCTCGTTTCTAGGACTGCTTGAAAACTTGCATAAAAAGTGGTTCAGCTGACAAATTAGTCAACTTGAGCAAGGATCGTATCAAAAATCTTCCGGAATTCCCAGAAAACGAGATCAAGGCCATATTTGATTTAGTATTCAGAGAGATTCTGTTTGATTATATCATCAAGAACAAAGGTAATGACTTCCAGTGGTATGATCGTCTTCTAGAGATTTCAATTCAAGCTGTTCGTGGTGGAGTTTGTACTGGTAATCTCCCAGTTAATCTCTTCGCTGATCTCTTCGAGAGTAAAAAATTGGATGAATGTGAGAAACTTTTCGAATTATTGGAGAAGCGAGTCGACATATGGAAAGAGCCTCTGTTTTTTGACCAAGTAAAAAATCAAATGCTTCGATGCTGTAACGACCTTTTGAGAAGATTGTCGAAGTCACAGAATACTGTTTTTGGAGGAAGAATTTTGGAACTTTTAGCAAGATTCTTTCCTCTCTTTGAGCGCTCGGGACTCAACTTGACTTCTCAGTTCAATTTGGAGAACACAATAACGATTGGTCTTGATGAGGTGGACAGTTCAGTTGGAGGTGATGACATTTCAATGGAAGATGGTGAAATGTCCACTGCTGAAACAATTCAAGTAGACTACAACTTGTATCGCAAGTTTTGGTATTTGCAAACTTTTTTTCGAAACCCTAATTCATTGAACCAGAAGTCGAATTGGAAACAATTTCAAGCCTATAGTAACGATATACTCTCCGTACTTTCCACCTATAAACTGGACTCATCAAACTCTCTGGATCTCAAGATACTAGAAAATGACCCTGATTTATATGAAAAGTATAGTGAAATGCATTTCACAAGATATTTGACCAATCAAAAACTTTTAGAGCTGCAGCTCAGTGATTCATCCTTCAGGAGATATATTTTGATTCAATTTTTGGTACTTTTCCAATACTTACAAAGTCCCTCCCGGGTACGACAAGATAATTTCCTCATCAGTGAGGATCAATTGAATTGGATCAAAGAATCAGATGCCAAAATTTTAGAATTGATTGAGGAAACTCCACCTAATGGTTCTGCGATGAGGAAATGCATCGAACACGCATTGAAAAGAGATGCATTCTGGAATAACTGGAAAAATGAGAATTGTCCCACTCTTAAAACTGTGAATGATCCAGCTGAAGTTGAATTCAATATAGCTCCTAAGAAAAGATTAGGCGATGAGCTCAAGAAGGCTTCTGAAGAGGGAAGGGTGATCATCGGTGGTCCTGAGCTCTGTAAAATTTGGAACTTATGTCCAGATAATTGGGAAGCGTGTCTCAGTAAGAGTCGAATTTTTACTCCAACACTGAACAGATTCTTCGAGGAAGCCATCTCAAAATTCGACACGATGACACCTGAAGAGAGAAGAAAGTCGCTCGCCGAAAAGAGTGATTTTGCTTGGAGATCTCTGCGACTCATGAGTCAAAAGTCACAGCGCTTTTTCATGCCTTCCAATCAATCTCTAATGAAACCTATCAACCATTATCTTGATGATGCTATCGAGAGATTAATCAAAGATTTGACAGCAGCCGCTGATAATAACAAGACGCATCAAGAACTGGCTATACAGGATGCTGAGGATATAAGCAATGATGAGCTTCTAAAACAAGTAGATGAAAATTCGAATAATGGTATATCTTCAGAAGTACCTCCTGGAGAGAAATAGTTTGAAAAAAGCTCAAATTTGTAAATTTAACACTCTTCAAATCATCATATAGTTTAGCATTGAATAAATTTTGTCATTTTGAATCATATCTCAACAATTCTTCTCGATCTTCGTATTTTCCCAACCATGATCAGGATAGAGTTAGTCTCAAATATCCTCACGATAATTAGCTAGAAATTTGATAAACTTTCTCTTAAATTTTCTGACAATGTGAGTCATGAGCTTCACCTCCCAACCACAGCTTTTTGAATAGTGAGTTATAATTTCATTTTTCTTTACGAAGTAAAATTAACACTACTATTACAATGGTCAAAACAGTGAGCAAAAGAATGATCATTCTGATCCAAGGAAATCTTGATCTCGTATCTTCATCTTCCTCAGGAATGAGAGGCCTCCATCTCAATTGCGGTCCATCGTCCGAATTTAAATTCAGATTCACATGAGGACAATCCCTGTCCCAATGTGTTCGACTAGGTGTTTTAGCGGGGTTGAGGGTATCAGTTTCCATGGATTACAGCTCAACAAATGATCAACGATTGATAATCACAAGACTTTAGAGTTACTCGGCAGTGGTCGGCATTCATCAGCACTCAACCAGTGTATTTTGGTTGCTTTTAATTAACTTTTTGTTTTTGAACCAAGATAAAGATGAAACTTGATCACTTTCTTTCGTTTATACATGGAATGAATGGAATCAACTGATCAAATCTGTTAGTGATGATAATTTTTGATGATAGAAGAAAAATTTGTATTCTTCTTGACAATCTCTCTCTCTTTTTTTTTCGTTTCGTTACCATAGGATTGATTTACAGTTATTCCCTACCTCAATATGATCCTGGTGATGATTACGCTGATTATGTGAATAGATGTTATCTCAATCGGTATGAAGACCAGAAGAGAAGAAGTGATGAGGATATATGGATCAAGTGAATCATGACTCAATCGAGACCTCAATTTAGAAGTCAAAACTATGTTTCTCTTGGTGAGGCTTTAATAATCAAATTGCGCATACTGAGCGCATTCAATCAGCACAATGATGTCTAATTCACGTGGATCGGATAGCACGAATGCAGAGAGATGGTGAGAAGTAATAGTAATAGTGGTAGTTATTACAGTAGCTTTAGAATTATGGAAGATAATTGGCCTAACTATACAAACGATCCACTACTATAATTTAGCAATTTTGTTGAGGAAATTTACGTTTTTCCCGAAAACAATTTGTTCCCTGGAAACTGGTAACATTAAAATTCGTAAACGAAGATAAAACTAGTGAAAAACATGTGGTCAAAATTTTCTTTCTGCTTTTACAAGTCTTTCTCTCTCTCTCCAACAACATCATCTAACACCGAAGCGAACAATTGTTTCAACAATCATTCGTCTCACCAATGTCTAGGGAACCAATAAAGAGAGGGGGAGAAAACTTCAATCAAAGTGGATATGATCAACAATGAGTGGAAAAAAAGCGAAAGAGAATGATATGTTCCGGCAACACTTAACAATTTTTGTTACATATTCACAGAATTTACTATGCTCTCGAAAAATACAAAAAGTTAAAAGTCATTGGAATCATATGAGTGATAAAAATTATGGTTATAGAAGAAAATAACTTTTCGAACTTCTGAGCAACCATTATATAAAACTTTTTGGATGGCAAAATTTTTTTCTCCAAAAAACTTTTGAATAATGATCAATTGCACCATTTCTGTGCAATAAAAGTTTTTTATTCTTTTCATCTCTCTCTTCCAATAAAATTTCGAGAGTAAAATTAATTTCTCCATCAAAGAGTGGCGTGTAGTTTGCTTGTTGGTGTGAATTGCAGATTGAAGATTGATTCCAAGTATCAGTGGGAACAGAGGTTCAGCTGTGTAACCAGTTATGAAGTAGTGGCCCACTACATAGCAAAATTTATCATGTTTTTTTCATCATCCTCTTTTTCTTCTTCTTCTCTAGTTTGGAGAGAAGACGATAAAATTATGGATTGGTTCTCTTCCATTCTCTTCTCTTCTCATCTCGACTAGTACTCGCTCAACTGGCTTTATCTGTATTTATTTAATGACTTATATTAAGAGCCAATCGATTGTCGGATGCTTTCCATCATTTTGATTTATCTTGAGAAGCTTTTGGGAAATGGAAAGGTAACACCAAATGACGTGCAAATCTAATCGACACTTTTTTCCGAAGAATGTGAGAGAGGAAAATTTTCATATCAATTTTTTTACCTCAAATACCATCACTTTAGCTCCAAATGAAGCTCAGCAAGCATGACACTAAAATACACTTCTCTTTCTACACTTTTTTTCAATCTTTCTCTTTTTCAACAAGCGTCATACAACTGGAGACTCTTGTTATTCACTGCTTCCTCTTTTCTCTCTCTCTTCCTCTGTCAAAAGCTTCGCTCATAGGATCAATTAAAAGTAAAAGTTTCACCAGTCCATACGGCCTCGTGACCCATTTTTCAGTCTCTCTTTCTTTCTGTCTTTGTTGTGGCTGTGCTCATCTCTCTCGGCTTGGAAGACTTACTACCAAAGTTGCATAAAGGTGGAACCTACTGCGGATTCCAGGAGTAAGATTATGCCCATGGAAAATTGTGAACGCTGTACATCTCATGCACGTTCATATGGCAAACACTTCCTATGGACTAGGTGCAGCCATTATCCACATATTGATAGCAGCAGTTAGCTCTTCTGATCAATATTATCTGACCGGCATGAAGCTTTGGAATATTAGTATTACGTAAAAAGTTTTGAGGAGTGTACGTATGAGCACTCGTTGTTTCAAGAGAGGAAGAAAGAAAAAAAAGAAAGAAAAAACGAAGAGAAAGAGAAAGAGAATTCTTGACTTCGATTACTTTCTTCACCTCTCCCTGTTTAGTGTATTTTCTCGCCGTAATTTATCGTGATTCTTTTCTGATTGATTTGGAATACGGTGTATAGATGTGTATGCTCCTTTTATCAGAGTAGGTCGCGGTCGAATCATTCATTCGACTGAAATATTCACAGGAGCTCACAGAGAGCAGTCAGGCGGAGTTCCTATCTGCTCAGTCGCGCTTGATGAATACAGATTTGATCTGATTCTGAGAGACTAGGTTTCCTTTCTCTCTCTCTCTCTCTCTCTCTCTCTCTCTCTCTCTCCTCAGCATGAGAAGTTCGATGTGTAAAATATGTGGAAATATAGCGGCACTCCGATTTTGTCGTGAACTTGGCAAGAATCTTGATTGCAAAGAAAGATGTCTGTTTTTTTTCGCTCTCTCCCTTTCAAAAGCGTAGCGACACTGACTTAGAGCAGTTCAACAAAAAAGACGATTCTTCTGCAAGGAGCTAATCGGTGACCTACATTTAGTTTCGATAAAAATGCATTTTGCGGATCAATCCGAATTCAAGAGCAAATAAATCAAATAAATATGAATCGGTTGTGTGTTTGTGTGTGTATTTATGTGAGAAAGAGAGTATCAGACTTCCTGATGGTGTATAGTATCACGCCCGTACTGGATACTGAGATGTTTTGTATTAGTGGTGACACGAGGATCAGTGGATTTAGAGAGAAAGATAGTTAAGATAGAGAGAGGGACAGAGCTGGACTGAGATAATTTTTAAATCCTAAACCTCGAATTCAGTGAAAGCGTTGCTTCCACTCTCAAACACATTTAATCACCGCTACTGGACCTTGAATTAGTTGGCTGAAAATTTTTCTCTCTCCCCCTTTATTTGACTAACTACGATTCTAATTCTCTCTCTTTCTCTCTCTCTCTAGTTGGTGGAGCCATGCAGTGGTTGAAAGGGTTTCCTTTGATGAAGTAATTGATTGAAGAAAATGTTTGCCACCAAAAAGAGGCTTCATTTTCATTCTCCTATTTGCCTCAAGTGAAAGGGAAGCTATCGAGCTGGCGGAAAAGTTCTGAAAGTTCTGTTTGCTCAAATCAGTTCAAGGCTACCTGCGAAGCATCATCATCCATGCCTCTCGTCCAGATTCTCTCTCTCTCTCTCTCTCTCTCTCTCTCTCTCTCTCTCTCTCTGGCAACTCTCTCTTCTCTCATCATCCATCTATCTTTATCTATCCATCTTTTCATCTTTCTCTGGTTAAACAGGTACTGACCTTGCAATCCTGCCATGTAACTGTGCACGCGGCTTTAACAGGTAGCCATGATCTTGACCTCAAAAAGATCGCTCAAACCTAATTCCAGTGGAAAATAAGCGGAAATCAAGCATTTCTCTCTCTCTCTCTCTCTCTCTCTCTCTCTTTGGTGTGATAAAAACGAACATGGAAACGAAACAAGAAATCGCTCCCGTGAGCGTCTTCTGGCGACTCCCGATTGAGCCAATTGAGCACCTACAACATACTCACAACATTTACAATTTGAATCGTCGGAAGATAAGAGAAATACTTGATGGATAAGAACGAAACGAAACGAAAAGAAACGAAAGAAGTGAAGAGAAAGAAAGAGCAAGAGAAAGATGGAAGAAAGAGGATGCCCTTAACCTGAATCTATACGAGAATTCGAACCTCGAAACAATCGAAGTGGGACAAGGTCACCAGGTAGAATCAGCGGCAGTAGAAGAATCTCTTCCATGGAAGAGAGAGATATTCAAGTGATTCGCATAATGCTTTTCAATAGTGATAATCTATCCTGGCCACCGATGTGCTGATGATGAAAGAGAGGGAAAATAATTAAATTAGGTCACATCTCTGGCCATAGAGAACTTGGTGAACCTTTTATTTTATTTTCGAATTTTTTTTTGAAATACTCATAATAGAAAGATAGACATAAAGATAGATAGGAGGATGGATAGTAAAAAGAAAAAAAAGGAGACCACTTCAATCGTGCTGGAAAAACGTGCCATTTCGGACCATTAGCTGCTACTTTCACTGCTATTATATTGCATTCGAAAATCAGCACCGAATCTTGATAGTAGGTTCCGTTGTTGGATTGTTGCTTTTCCGGTGGGTCATATACAGCGACACTCGCCCTACTATTGGTAACTTATTCAGTTGTTTTGTGCCTTACTTGTTCTATTGTCCTTTTGTAGTGATCACTAATTAGAATCGCCTTGGAATTGAAATGATTTTTTGACTCTCTCTCTCTCTCTCTCTCTCTCTCTCTCTCTCTCTTTCTCTCTCTCTCTCTAACTTTCGTTCGAGGAAGAGGAAATGGAAGAAAAAACAACGTGCTAGGGAAAGCTGAACTGAATTTTAAAAAAGAAATCAGCATAACGAAAGAATCCCCAAACATGGCACTATCTCTCTCTATATTTCTCTTTATTCCTACATATCTTGTTGCTTGAAGTGGCGCGCTTGATGATCGCGAGCGTGGATTTCAGGTTGATTTGGTTGTGTACATTCCTTGATAAAGCCCGAAGAAGAAGAAGAACTCGACAAGTGCTGTTTATCATCATCCGTTTACTTGATCCCCAAAATTAGTGGTCGAGTGGGCGAAAATTTTTTGCGCGAAAATAGCAAAAGAGAAAGAAAGAAAGAAAGAAAGAGAGAGAGAGAGAGAGAGAGAGAGAGAGAGAGAGAGAGAGAGGAAAAAAGATGCCCACTTTCTGTCAGCTTTTAGCGAGGTAGCGACATGGGATCGAGAATCAAACGATGATTGGAATGAAAGAAGAGAGGAAAGAAAGAGAGAGAAAATGCTACCGGCACCTCCACCACCAAAATGAGAGAAAAATTCTTGTTTGATCGTTGAAACTATTCTCTTTCTTTCTCTCTCTCTTCACCAGCTTGTTTAGCATTTTAAATTTGTAGTACAAATACATATATATATATGATGATATGTACAATATTCATGCCCAAAACGAGTAACGCAATAATCAACACCATCAACATCATCATCAAATCAAATCATGGTTCATGTTAAAGGGACTCCGTTTCTCTATCGTTACGGCTACAAATCGAAAGATCATGAACGCGACCTGCCTCTGGTCATGAAGCTCTCTCTTTTTCAAATTGGAAAGCCTGAAAAATAAGGTGGGATGAGGATGACAAGATGAGATGCATCTTTGCTTCAAAATCAAAGTTCCACTGATTTTGATCAACCACACTCACAGTTCTTAACATGACTCATCAAAATGAGCTCAACTAATTTCTGTCGATTTGCCGTAAAAACAGCGCGCCGAGATGAGAATGCTGTACTTAGTTACTTTTTTCTATCTTTGAGCATCACACACACACACTCATGTCCATCGTTGCCTCTATTCGAGACTTTGAAAAACAGAGAGGAAGAGAGAGAGAGAGAGAGAGAGAGAGAGAGAGAGAGAGAGAGAGAGAGAGAGAGAGACAAACACACACATCCACATACTCACAAATGGCACCGAGACCTCAGCATGATGATGCATCTCATTGTCATTGTGAATATTCATGAGAACACATAGTACACTAGCTCATCCTTTCTTTCCTTCTTCTTTCCTTTCAATTGAAACGCTAAAATGTAGTAAAGTCCAAAATCATGCGGGCTACAATTTCAACCCTTCCTTTATCACAATCGCGTCATTCTCTCTCTCTCTCTCTCTCTCTCTCTCTCTCTCTCTCTCTCTCTCTCTCTCTCTCTTTCTCTTTCTCTCTTGTTTTCAAATCACGGAACATTATTCAAACACACACACTAGCCCGGTCCACCTCGCAAATGTGGCCCAAGATCGACTGGGATGGACATTGTGAATCCGGAAACTTGTGGCAAGTGATAGTTAAGCAACCATCACACGCTACCAGGAATAGTTGATAATAAAATATTTGTGGCTTGCCGTCATTGATCTTGTTTAGCAAGCCATCGAATATCACATCACAGCATCGGCTGTGATGGATGCTGTGGTAACAGTCAATTGAAATAGTAATTCATCGTGTAAATCAAACTTGGCGAAGCAAATATAAAAACCTGAATCGCCAGCAATCATGTGACGAAGGCTGATGAGAGGGGCAAGAAGAGGCTCAGCAACGTTACGTTACGAGATGAGAGAAGAGAAGAGAAGAGAGGAGAGGGAGAGAGATGAAAGATGATGGCTGCCTATTTATTACTACGGCGAGTGATATTAGTGTATATATGTGTGTGTGTGAGTTCGAATGGACCGCAGCTAAAAGGGGACCAGAAATGAGAAATGACACCCCTTTCACTTTCACTTTCTTTTGCTCTTACTTTCGTTCACATACACACACAAACCCATTCCAAATGATCTCGAATATTTATATATTCAAGTTCATTATTGGGAGCCTTTTACTCTTAACTGCCTGCCTGCCTTTCAGTTTCATAACAGCTGATCATGACCTAGAAACTGTACCTGATTCAGCTTGAACGATTCAGGTACAGTTTTAGTAGGAATCGTTCCACTTTGCTGGTGGGCAGCAGTAAGCAGCATTCACCAGTACACACTATACATCCCCACTAAAAAGTGCGCGCGTGATATGAGCGCCTCCCCCAACAACTCGCCACCACTCTCTCTCTCTCTCTCTCTCTCTCTCTCTCTCTCTCTCTCTCTCTCTCTCTCTCTCTCTCTCTCTTTCTCTCTATCTATCTATCTATCTTTCTCTTTCGTTCCATCTCTCTTTTCGTTAGCGATTTTCACTTTCACTTTCACATTTTACTTTCACTTTCGCGTTCACTTTTACTTTTCTCCAGCAATTAGCTAACAAACCAGTTAGTCGCGCACTCACATACTACGATATATATACACACATACACTGTACCTGTACTTATACGAACTAACGAATATATATATATATACCTGTCTGTCTTATGGTGGAGACCGGGCTCGATAATAGCGTACGAAAAAGTGGCGAAAAAGTTAGGCCTGAAACTCACTCTCTCTCTCACACACACATACACACACATACAAGCTTGCATTCGCATCGCTCGATCGATCAGATCGTTCTGGATCGTTCAAAGTCACGCCAGAACAGGCTCGATCATATTATATATACATACGCGCTTTTTCACCAACTCACGGCAACCAGCGATAATTTTGTGTTCACCGATTATGGTTTGGAGCACATTTTTGCACCGCGTTTCAGCGTTACATCGCTTCGCCCGTTCGTCGCAGGCAGACACTTTCACTTTTTAAGCCGTAACGCGAAGTGATAGTGAAAGTGAAAGTTGCAGTAAAGTAACGAATGTATGTGCGCTTGGACTTGTAATCCGGGCGAGATCATTTCGAACTGTATATATCGAACTATTTGTAAGTGTTTGCAGGAGTTGTGTTTTTCGCGATGGCAAAATTTACCCAAACGAAAGAGGTGAGAGCAAAGAAAGAGAGAGAGAGAAAGAGAGTGAAAATGGAAGACAGAGAAAGAAAGACCAGCCAGGACTAGGTAGAGAGGAGAGAGGAAGTGGGAGGAGAAATATCCGTGATATATACATGATCATGTTTTCTGAGTAAAGATACCAAGTTATACAAGTTATATTTCGAAGTGATTTTCTCTCTCTCTCTCTCTCTCTCTCTCTCTCTCTCTCTCTCTCTCTCTCTCTCTCTCTCTCTTTCTCTCTTTTTGAGCGTCAACGTTCAGATGTATAATAGTAATAAACAGGCGAGAAAGAATCACAGGATCGAACACAAAAAAAGTTGTTCCACGGAGTTTGCCTTGACACAATCTGTTCACTGGACTGGTCCAATGAGCATTGTACTTTGCTCAACTCTCGCTAGTAGCTTCGTGACTTGGTCCCACGTGCAGAGGGATGTTCTCCGATGTTGCTGCAAGAGATGTCCAGCATTCTCTCTAAACTTAGGTTTAGGGCTCGGAGCGAGAGTGAGAATAGGGTCTTGTCAGAGTTTTACAAATAGAAACAGAATCTGACTTGAGGTGGTGCAATCCAGCGACCTGTGGAGAGAAACGTTGAGAGCAGTGGAGAAGATGGCGGAATGATGGACGGGAAGAAGAAAAAGAAGAAAGGCTCTGACAAGCCACATGTTTGGCTGGAGAAAGCGAGTTTCATTTCCATGAGCTGGCGGGTGTGCCCATTGGCTGGCCGGACCCGAGAACATGAGAGAAGCGAAAATGAAAGAGAAAGTGAAGAGAGTAGAGAAAATGAAATGGAAAGAGAAGAGAGAGAGAGAAAGAAAAGGGCCAGAGAGCGCGCAGCAGGACAAGCGGTCAGTCTGGCAAGACCGGGACGTCCCATGAATGGATGAGCTCACTTCCTACATTCCAATGGGTGCCGTTGAGCGGACACCCCGATGGCTTGGATAACCTGTTGCCTGAGTTTGCTAGAGCAAGTGAATCGTAAGCCAGGCTGTCCTTCAGGCCGATCTTCCAGGCGAAAGAAACCAGTTCGCCGAAGATGGCTGCAATTTTCACTCTCTTTCTCTCATGGAATATCTCTCTATCTCTCATGCTCTAGCAGAAGCTCTATCTCTTTCTCTTTCTTTCTCTCTTTCTCTCTTTCTTTCAAGGGAACTCTCTCTCTCTCTCCTTTTACTATAGATTGCGAACTGAGAAATTAACGGGGAAATTCCCTGATCGCTCTTTTTTTCTCTCTCTCCCTCTCTCGTACATACACATACACACAACTACACACACATACACTGTTGACTCGCTGGCGTTGCAATCGCGTCGAGTCAACACACAAAGCGTTTCGAGTCAAATTGATAATGATTCGGTTTATTATTTCACAACGAAAAAAGAGGAGCAAAAATTAATAAATGTTCAAATCAAGAGTAATCGGACGAAAGAGGGAGAGGGAGTGGAGAAGGAGAGAGAGAAAGGGAGACAGAGGAAGAGGGAAGGAGGAAGAGAGAGAGAGAGGAAAGGAAAAGGGTCAAGCAAATGAGAGAGGCAAGCGAACAAATGCGATTGCTTTCCCATGGGTTTTCGGAGTAGTGACATGGACCGAATGGATTTTTTTCAGAAAAAAGAATGAAAATTACAATGAAATGATAGTGAAAGTGGTGTGTAGAGGGTATGGTGCTTGTGGGGGTATGCGTTTTGTTGTGTGCTTATGTATACGTGTGTATATCACCACTATAGAGTGGCTATTAAACATAACCAAAAAAAATTTGATTACATATTTAATAACCCCTTACTTCCTTTTCGCATGTAACATTTCCATCAACAAGGTTTGGGGTGGTGCACCTCCATTAAGATGCTTAAAATAAAGGTATTCTTCACCTCTTATTGTCAATTGTCTCAAATGAGGAAGCTGAACCATCAATTGATGGAACTTGTCACTGATTTGAGGATACATTTCCAAACAATAAGTGTGCAGAGAATTTTTGGTCTGCTCGTGTGCTTCTGCCACCAATTTCAAATTTGAAAGTCCACGAACTTCTGGATTCAGAAGTAACAAAAACTTGACACAAAGATAATCAACCGAGTCGAACTTTAACTCTTGTAATTTTGCTTGACATTGTAGTAGAGAGTCAGATGCTTGTGGCACTCCGAGAAGTGCCAGGCCGAGGAGATCAAATTTTTGTCCATTGGGCAGCGTTGTATCGTCAGGTAGATCATTGTGCATACGCTGATGTAGATGATCGAGCACCAACATATCACTCCAGGCGTGTTGTAATAATTTCATTTGATCATCAACTTTCAAGTCTTTGAAGAAAATGCTGTTACGCACCCAGTCAACTTGAGCAAAAAGTGACTGATCTATAACTTTACACATCAATTCAAAAAGGTCCACTTCACACTGATTGTAAGTTTGACTATTGAGCAGCCCGAAAAGCTGACTTTGCCATTCTTTGTCATCAGGCGCGGTGCTTTGTAATTCACGTATGATCAAAGGAATCTTATCTCGACCAGCTCCGGGGCAATTTCCGGATGATCCGAGAGGAAGGCCAATCAATGATGATCCACTTCCACCGCTACTTGGTCCTCCAGATGAGCTGGCGAGAGAGCTACCGTTCTCTCCAAAAAGGAATGGTAAACCAGCACCAGGACCTGACTTGCTATTGGCCAGGCCAGAAGGCGCGAGTCCACCTGTGGTCGATACAGGAACCCATTTGACCAGGTCATGGTGTGCACCGTTACCGGAGCCACCGCCTGTCATTGGATTGGGACCAGAGGATGGAGAACTGTCGGGCGATGATGTGGAGGACGAAAGTTGAGGAATTTGTATTAATTCTTGCTTGATCCCGTCAGGATACATACTGGCCGATAGGCCGTGATTTGATGCCACTAGGCTGAGCGAACCGTCAACTTCGCCAGAACAATGATTGGACACTGAAGGTAATGCTTGTCGACGAATCATTTGCCGCTCACGCATCAATTGAAGTCGTCGAGCTCTATCTCTCTTGTACATGGGCCCAAACTTATTTCGACCGCCGCGCATACGATCAGCACGTACGGCTTCGAGTTTCATACCCACTTCGAGGCACTTTTGGAAACGACAAAAGGGACATCGTTTCCGTTGGGACTTGTCAATGTGACAATTACGGTCGGCAACACAGGTATAAACTTTTTTGTTTTGAACTGTGCGTTTAAAGAAACCTTTGCACGACTCACAGGTGAGAAGTCCATAATGATAACCTGAAACTTTATCCCCACACACGGGGCACAATTCATCCATGCCTTCTTTGGTATCTGGCGGCTCGGGAAGGCATACTTGACCGCCACTGGTCATAGAAGGAACCGGCGCGAGACCGAGATGAGGTGAAGAGTTTAAATGGTGATGATTGTGGTGAGCTCCATGGTGGCCATACGGGGCTTGATCACTAACACAAGGTCCTGTGGGAAGAGGAGGCATGAAATAGGGATCCATGTGGTCACTCAAGTTGGACATCATCACGACAATCGAACACTTATCACACACTGATGCTGCCTACTAAAACTACTAGCTGCTGCTGCTGCTGTTGCGGCTGGGATGATGATGTTGCTGTTGCTGATTTTTCACTGTGTTGTTGTTGTTGTTGGGAGGAGAGAGAAAGAAAGAGAGAGAAGAATCATACATACACATACACACATCAACAACAACTCGCGAACACTTTCTCTCCATAAATTTTTGGCATCCGTTTCAATATCTTTCTTCTCTCAGCTCACTCCACTTGCTCACTTTCTTCATACCCCCTCTCACCCACTCATACTACTACAGATACTCTCACATGCTTCCACCCCCATTTTTGTTCTGAAGGTCTCTCTCACTTTCTCTCACTTTCGTGTCCTACTTTCTCTCGCTTCCATTTGGGTCACGGCGAGAGGGGATACACACACCATTCATCCCCTCGCCCTCTACAAAAGATAAGACAGCCAATTATTTTGGGAATCAACTTATGATTTTTCGAATATCTCTCTCTCTCTCTCTCTCTCTCTCTCTCTCTCTCTCTCTCTCTCT
>QZCP01000667.1:570633-617398 GCA_003956705.1 Brevipalpus yothersi | reverse complement strand
TGCTATTTTCGTGGTTCACCATACATAATAGACTCCAGTTAGTGAACCCAGCTCGTGTTATTTTCTCTCAACTTTCGCACTGAAACGTGGTTAGGCGGTTGGTTTATAAAGGTGGTTCATAGCCCACATAGAATAGGTGAAATGGGAACCACCTGTGGATTGTATTCCACACTTTTGTATATAAATACATGTATATATATGTGTGTGTGTGATGATAAACGGAAAACAACGTGATAAACGAGAGACAAAGTAGGATCAAGCGTGATTTTGGTGGGGATTCTTACAGGTGATTTGTTTCCACATCTAAACTTCCCTTGTGATATATATACACAGAACTTTCTTATTTGGATGAAAATTTTCTGCTCCTCCTCCTCTTCCTATTCTTATTCTTCTTCAAGCGTAATCCACGCGATATTGGAATTGATAGTTTGCCTGTGAAATGGCAGTACTGTAATTCTTTTTCTCGCTCTTTATCGTTGATATATTCTCATTCCTATAATCACAATGGTGTAACATTTGAAAATAAAAAATGCAATAACGTGCTAGGCTAAGAGGGAAGGAATAGAGATGAGAAAGATTTCAATTTGTTTTATCTTCCCATCTCATTTTAGAGACCTGTCTTTTCATCTAAATTTGCCCATTTGTCATGCATACCACACTATTTTGAATTCGAATTATAATGAACACGGAATGAACAAGTGAACAGGGAATAAAAAGAATATCTGTGTGCTGTGTTCATCAATCAAAATTTATTTCCAAAAGATACACAGATAACGTTCAGAATTTTTTCTAGATTTGAATATGTTTTTTTCGATTCAAAATTACTTCTTACATACAGACACCTACACGACAAGTATTCCTCATTCTCATTTTCACGTTTTAGTTACTAGAATCGTATTCTTATTCTGCACAGAGAACATTCTGTTGCTGAATCTATCCATAATCAACCTTGTGTAAATTTCTTTACGTTGCGTCATTGGCATATTACCCAATGGATTCTGATTCTATTGTTTTCAACATTTTTTCGTTTGATGAAACACATTCTTCTCTCTCTTTCTCTCTTTCTTTTCCTCTTTTCTTTTCTCTTTCGTCACATTACTTCTAGGCTACACACAAGGCTTTTGATGACTATAAGGCTAATTCATCATCTTGAAATATAAGTTTGCCAATTTTTTCTCTCTCAATTGTGGATGATTTTTCACTCGGAAAAACATGTATTCAGAATATTTCATCGGCAAACAGTTTTCATCAATCAAGAAAATTAATTATCCACATTCACCATGGAGAGAGTAGTTTTTTTATCACTTTATTTAATGTTCAAAAATTTGTGTGCCTAGAGATACATATTCTTCTTCTTCAACATCAGTCACTCACTTAACTACCACAGTTAGTGAAGCCACATCATTTCATGAAGTTAATCAGGAGCCTTATGGGGTCTAATTCATAGTCGTGGAAAAGTTTTTTTCCAACTCTACTCACATATTCCTACTTGGCAAATGGTTGATTCTCATCTTATGACTTGTATTTTTTTCCCTTTGAATCACTATCTCCACTTGACACACGATACCCAGAGAAAGAAAAATTTCTTCCTTAGGAAGAAATTAACTCAAACAATTGACATACTCATGATACTATTAATTTGATTCCAATTTTACAGATTCACCGAATTGTCTACTCACATTTCAAATCTAAAGATGAGCAAATACATAAGTAATATCTCATTAATGGCTGTTTTGCTCTCAATTCTTCTTATCGCCGAAATGGTATCATCTGCACCAGCTTCCGCTGATGAGGAGAGTAAGTGTCATTATCTTTCGATTATAAATTCGGGAAAAGATAAAGAGAGTGAGAAAGAGAGTTAATTTACCCAGAAATTACATCTTCCAATCAAAATATATTTATTTATCTCCATAAAAAACCTGAAAAATAAAGGAGTCTCTCAAACTTTTTTTAATTGATAACCCAATAGGAACCAGTTTCATTCCAAGGAGACTTAGTATATGGCGAGGTCATATGCCACAGGAAAGAAAGAAAGAAAGAAAGAAAGAGAGAGAGAGAGAGAGAGAGTCAATGTGATAGGAAAATCTGGTAATAACTGCTTTTCTCTTTGTGATTAACCTAATGTCCTGTTCAGAGGAAATAACCTTTAATCTCTCAACTGTATTCGAGGTCATCGTGAGGCTGAGTTTGATTTGATTACTTTTCTATCGAAAAAATAAACCGCGAAGGTTGAGACCATTTTGAGTCAAGATTTCAGTTTGAGTGACCATGAGAAGATTACAATAGAATATATACTCTGACTTAGTTTGGGTAATTTTCTTGAGCTTTGGAAGAGAGAGTGTGTCTATAGTTGAGACGATTCTCTTTTTCTGTTGGAAAAAGACATAATGTTAATTAGTATTTGGAAATATTGATGCAAAAATTTTGAAACCTTATTTTCTTTTTGCCCTTCTTATCCGTCTTTTCTCTATCTCTCTGCCTCTTTCTCAAATCCATAGGAATTAGAGAAATCTATGAGTTACTGCGAAGTGGATTGATTCAGCCAAGCTATTGGAGACATCAAATGGAACGTAAAGGAGGAAGATCGCCAACCCTGAGGCTCAGATTTGGCCGTCGTTCAGATCCTACTTGGGAAGATGATCATATACCAAACAGCGGTCTTGTGGATGCTTAAAGAGAAGAGAAGAGAAAAAAAGGAATAATGAAGAAAGAAAGAAAAATAAAGTCAAATTGAATTACGATTTTTTTTTGAGAAATGGAATTCTCTTCCTTTTTTCATCCTCTTATATGACCTTCTTTTATCTCTTTCTCTTTCCCTGTTGATCTGTATGCGTGTCTGTGTGTGTGGATCAATTGTTGTAAAAATGACCACACATACAGAAGAGAAATCAATGTAAATCACCTGAAACAAAAAGAGAAAGAAAATCAGCTTTGCATAAGTATTGTACAATATGCTACTATCAAATTATTAGGGTAAAAAAGAAAAATGATCATGTGAAGCTTTGTTGTTACCCATCATTTTATTCTTCCATCATCTTATTCTGATTCTATTTTCTGCTCTTTCTCTCTCTCTCTCTCTCTCTCTCTCTCTCTCTCTCTCTCTCTCTCTCTCTCTCTCTTTCGCTTTCTCTCATCAAGATCATCTCGCGATTTTATTGCAATAATTTGACCAAACTCTTTTCACATGAACGTAATCAGTTGGAAGAGAGAGAGAGAGAAAGAGAGAGAAAGGATAAGGTTTGAAAATGGTCTTCATCTTTATCGGAAGATGAAGAGGCTAGAAAGTTGCCCTCTCTGACTCTCTCCACATTAAATTTGGAAAAAATTTCCATCATTTTTCCCTTTTTCCCTCTTCATCTTCATCTTTCTTCCTCTCTCTCTCTCTCTCTCATCATCTCTCCTTCATTCCTTTCTCTCTTCCCCCACTTTCCTCCTCTTTCTCGGAAGAACAAAATTCAACAATCATCATGCTTGATTTATTTGAATATCTTGTTTAACTGTATTTGTTGGTGATTCAAAGATCCATAATAATAAATTTGTCCAGAATGTCCAAACAAATTTTCTACCACCACAATTCAAGTCCATACACACAACATTAATTGTATTCAAGCATACACTGAATATCAAAGAAGAACCGTTATACATATATATACGGTAGTCCAAACTCATTTTTCGTGTCTACATAATCAAACAAACTTCCAACTCTCTCTCTCTCTCTCTCTCTCTCTCTCTCTCTCTCTCTCTCTCTCTCTCTCTCTCTCTCTCTCTCTTTCCTGGCGAAAGTTTATGCCCATCTATTATTATCATCTTACAAAAATCTTCGACAATCACCGCCAGAAAACTAATATCTCTCAATGAACTCTCATCCCATATATATATACTCACATCACAGCTATTATTCTCTGTTCGGTGATAATGATCTTAGGCCATCGGATACTTAACCAAAGAGGAAGGAAGAGAGAGAGAGAGAGAGAGAGAGAGAGAGAGAGAGAGAGCGAAAATTTACACAATTCACTCTCTCTACCAAGTGACAGTCAATCAGAAAAGTGAGTCATTACAATAGATAATCTATTGACCCACCACCATCGATGATGAAATAAGTGATATGCATGTATCTACGGGTCAAAGATCATTTTGTATGGGCTCGTGCAATTGATGATTAATTCATTTTCGATTCTTTGCAAACCCTAACATTTACTACTATTCAAATCAAGAGAGATGGAGAAAAAGAGAAGACGAAGAATATCTCCGAATATTACAGCTCGAAGCATTTCAAAATGAGCGCTTCCACAAGATAGCTGTCTACTGAAGCCTGCGCCAAGATTGAAGGTTTGGAAAAAGCATTTTTTCTCTTACTTTTCTCTCTCTCTCTCTCTTACTTTCAACTCTCGCTCAACTCTGTCCAATCCAGCGTGTGAATTGCATGTGTGTATATTTACAGCCACTTGCTAAAGTAAAGATTGTCTGGAATTGTAATTAGTCGAAAAATGGTAAGTTGATCCTGATATTTGTTTTTGCCAACTTTATCCTTGATTGATGCTACTGTATGCATATTGTACTGTGTGTGTCTGTGTGTGTGTGCTATGATAGTGATTGGTAATTTAATCTGTATTGTTTTATTCTCTCTCACTTCTTCTCTTCTTGTACATTTCACATGTTCATCATTACTCATATTCTTGTTTCACACTTTTTCTCTCTCTCTTTCTCTTACTCTTTCTCTTTCTCTCTCTCTTTTTCTCTTGCACTTTTGTGCCATTATTACTCTCTTTCACAAACTCACTTTCTTGGCGCCTGGTTTTCGGCGATTTTCGGTGGATATGGTCTGTCTTTTTCGCGGGGAAAAAAAGAGCGTCCCAGTTAATCCTAAAGCATACCCTCTGGCCGATGGACAATTGACCAATAAAATTTTGAAAATAATCCAGCAAGCGGCAAGCTATCAGCAGATTAAGAAAGGCGCCAATGAGGCCACTAAAACGTTAAATAGAAACATTTCCGAATTGATCATCATGGCTGCTGATGCCCAACCATTGGAAATACTTCTTCATCTACCACTACTGTGTGAAGACAAGAATGTACCTTATGTTTTTGTTGCCTCGAAGGCTGGTAAGTTTTGATTGTGTTTATTTTTCACGGTAACTTTGTGTGAAAGTGATCGTCTTCAAACCTCTCTTTCTCTCACCACACCACTCTCTTTGCTTTTCAGTGTTTACTTCACATTTACTCAATTTTTTTCCTCATTTTTCAACCCCTTTACAGCACTTGGTCGAGCTTGTGGTGTGGATCGATCGGTTATTGCTTGCTCAATTATATCGAACGAAGGAAGCCAATTGAAGCCACAAATAGACAGCCTTCGACAAGAGATTGAGAAACTTTTGATCTGAAAAATGATTCACTTTTTTTATTATAATATTATCATGACCATAAAAATTTTGATTCATACTTGAGAGAAAAAAAAACAACATTTTTCCCCATTCATTTCACCAAATCTGATATATTGATGAGTTAGAAAGAGACAGAGCTAGATTGTGTGTGTGAAGACTTAGATGATGACCAATGATGATGAAATGAAAAGATGATCAAATGAGGATGAGGAAAAAAGGATTGAACAACATCTCTTAAAGATATTTCATCATGAGCGCTTCACAAAAATGAATATATATATATAGTAAACAATATATGTTGCTTGATGAAATTAAAATTAAAATTTTCTATAAAACGGATGATCCAATGTTGGTGGAGGTCCAAAAAAGAAGGAACTGTTCCGCACAATATCTTCCAACGAATAAGGCAATTGAGGAGGAAGAGTTGGATAGTATGATGGTGGAAATAATGGTGATGGATATGGATATAGTGATGTTAGATGAAATGGTGAAAAATTTGGTATCGATGGCTGATTTTTGGATAAATCTAGTGGCTGAGAATCAGCAATACTATTGACGGCGATCAGTGATGATGACGATGGCTTTGATGAAACAAGATTACAACTTTCGGTTGGAGTTGATGCTGTTTGAGATGATGATTCTGGTGCATTTTCCATTGATTCCTTTGGTGGTCCATACTTTTTATCCTGTTCCTGTTGACGTCGCAGGGCAACTTGAAGGGCCATCACTCGCTGTCTTTCAGCAGTTAATTTGCATGGTTCACACTTGCAATTGGCAAAATCACAATAACGTTTGTGGCCTGATGTTTGTGGTTAGAAGAGAGGAGAAGAGAAGAGAAGAGAGAAAGAGAATGCAAAATGAGGATTATTGGTCTCGAGAGAGATGAGTAGAGAGTAAATATGTTAATAGAAAGTAATAAAAAGGAAAATACACATCCATAAACAATACAATGAATATTTCGAAAGGAAATAATTTCAACGAACCTTTCTTGGCCACTTCTTTGCCATGATTTCGGCAACGGGCACATAATGGATTCCTACTTTTACTTTGTGGACTACAGCTAACTTCTGATGTTGGAACGATTGGAGCTCTGGGCACTACTTTTGGGGGAGGAAAAAGATGAATTAAACACTAGAATTCAACACCATTCCATGTAATTAAGGGTAATTGGTGGCACAACCGTTGATCTACTCGCGATCTAATGAACTGCGATCAACTCTCAACCTCGGCAACTGTGAGGTATAAGAGCGAGTAGAACATAGTTGGCCGTGAAACAATTGACTGGCACTCGTCATCTCAACGCAAGATTGAGAAAAGATGATTATTTTTGGTTATTCGATGAATATTATCAAAAAGGGACACAAGGGAGGGAAGGGAGAGTAGGGAGAAGAGAGAAGACAAGATAGAATGTTATCAATAGACAAACAATGCAATAATAGAACATTTTTAAAACATGATAAAGTGTGACAAACAGTATCAAGTCCAAGTGGTGATAAGAGGAAGAGAAAAGATTTAAGAATTGAGCGAAGAAAAGTTAAAGTATGGAAGAGGATAGAGTAAGAGGGACACGTTGGAAAAATTATTATCGGGAACAATTTCGACTTACCTGTTGGTCGGCCATAAGTATCTTGGGACCGTTTCAGGGCCACTTGTTTGGCCATTATACGCTGTCTGTCGGCAATCAATTGACACGATTTACACACACAAGTTGACCACTGGCAATAACGTTTGTGTCCCTTTTTGGGCACTTCATGGCCATGATTTCGACACCGAGCACACAGAGGATTTCGCTCCTTCGGATCATTGGACATCATCATCATATTTAATTTTATTCTTGTCCGATTTTTGTTGCTAATTAGTTATAAGTGAGAAAAACAGATTCAATATAAACACATAGATATGAACAGATCACAGTCTAAGACACAAATGATCGATTCTCAATCAATGCTGAGACCCTTAAAACTATAGGCAAGAGGCGTCCCTACATGCGTAGTACCGCCTGGATGTCCTATAAACCAATGAATGAAGCGCCAAACCACATCCTCTTGTCCTGACTCATTCGAGAATATCCAGTTAAAATATTTTTTCTTTCTCTCTCTCTTTCTCTTAGTCTTTCTCTCTTGTTTCGTGTTTTTCACTTCTTACTACTTCTTACAACTAACTAGTACTAACTTTTTAAATGAGGCTTTTTCCTTTTGGTCGGCTCTCGACGAGTATAAGAAAGAAAGAGAGAGAAAGAGAGAAAGAAAGAGAGAAAAGTATGTTTAACGTTGTGGCTTCGCCGATGTTGGGCCAACATTTAATGTTGGTTACAGAAAGGCAACACAATTTATGATTGTTGCCTCCCTTGTAAAACCAGTCTTTACTCATTCTTTTAGACATATTTATTAAGCTATTGTTTTTGGCCAGGGGAAGTGAACCAAGTGGGAAGAATAACAAGAAGGAGAAAAAGAAGCAATTGGAAAGAGAGAGAGAAAGAGAGAAAGAGAGAAAGAGAGAGAGAGAGAGAGAGAGAGAGAAGCAATAAGGCTACTTCAACAAGTAGACCAGTTCCTATGGTAACTGGATCGTTAAAAACTTTAAATCGAATAGTAGTTATATAATTGTTAGTAGTGGAAGGGTTCACTCTCCTTACTACTGTTCACTTGTTCGATTTCTTATTCTTCTTGAGAGAGGAGAGAGAAAGAGGAGAGAGAGGAGAGAGAGAGTAGGAAGAAGGAGGAGGAGGAGAAGCGATGAAGAGCGATCAGGAGCGATGAGGAAAGAGAGAGAGAGAGAGAGAGAGAAGAGAAATAAGAGAAAGATGAGGATAGAAAGTAGTAAAAATGCTTCAAAATGATCTGAAATGGCCATAATGTTCTCCCCGCTTACACACATACACAGTTCCTATGGAGATAGCCGTCTAGTACTTCAAATCTTACTCTAAGAAGAGATTAAGGGCTTCACTAGAGATATAATGGCTTCGAGAAGGAAGATAATTTGCATGCAAATTACCACCTTCACTCACCTTCAAGCCTTCATAACTGTTTACAATAGTTTTAAATGGTTAACCTCTTCACTTTGCTCTTTCTTTTTCCTCTTCTTCTCTTTCTCTCTCTTCCTCTCTTTTCCCAGATTCCAGGGATGCTTGCAGTCTTTACTTAGACACGTCGGCTTTCTCTGACTAGGAGTCTATGGAGAATACATCTATCTATCTATTCTGTAAATCTATCTATCCATCTATAAAATTAACCACACATCCAGACCTTTAGACTCAACAAATTTTCTCTCTCTCTCTCTTTTTCGCTTTTTCTCTTCCTTTTCCCTCTTCTTCCACTGGTCCAAGAGATTGAGTAACTCTCTCTCTCTTTCTCTCTCTCTTTCTCTCTCTCTTTCTCTCTCTCTCTCTCTCTCTCTCTCTCTCTCTCTCTCTCTCTCTCTCTCTCTCTCTCTCTCTCTTCTCTTCTCCTCTCTTCTCTTCTCTTCTCTTCTCCAAACTTTGCTCAGCATTGGCCTCCGAAAAAATAGCCATGTAACGTCCGAACTTGGCCACATTAAAGTTTGCTCGAATGTAACTGGCCCATCTTACGGNCTCTCTCTCTCTCTCTCTCTCTCTCTCTCTCTCTCTCTCTCTCTCTCTCTCTCTCTCTCTCTCTCTCTCTCTCTCTCTCTCTTCTCTTCTCCTCTCTTCTCTTCTCTTCTCTTCTCCAAACTTTGCTCAGCATTGGCCTCCGAAAAAATAGCCATGTAACGTCCGAACTTGGCCACATTAAAGTTTGCTCGAATGTAACTGGCCCATCTTACGGTCCGCCAGTTACATGGGTCTTATAAGCTTGTAAACATGGAGAAAGCGAGAAAAGAAAGAGAGTACTTGGCCGATTCTAGGAATTCGGCTCGTGAGAACTAGGCAATAAAATATCCCAGGACTCTCTCTTTCTTCGGATACCGTAAAATATTTGCCAGCTTGTATAGCTACTCTTTTGCTTCCCAAGTAAAGCCCGGCAAGTAATTCAAGCAGCGCGCGGCTACACACACACACAAGCACACATAACAACCTTCTCGCTTCTCTCTTCTCTCTGCTTCAACATACATAAATTGTAAAAAAGCATGCTGATTGTGAAACAATTCATTTTAAATTGATCGTGTTACTTTTGGCCACTGTTTTTGTTTCTCCTCCTTCTTTCATACACAACCACCACCACCACCACAATCATAGCCACAATCACAATTGATCCTTGAGCTGGTCCATTTATCCTTCTCTCTCTCTCCATCATCATGACATCTTTGGAACAAAAAGCATGTGAAGGTAAGCTTTATCAAACTTGATCATAATGTTGTTGTTGTTGTTGTCGATGGTTGTTGTTTTTTGTTATGATTTAATAGGCACATAATTTATGATCATAATCAAAAATACCACTGATCACATGTTGATAGTTTGTCCATTCTATCATGAATGTGAATGTGTGTGTATTTGTATGTGTGTACGTTTGTGAGTGAATGTTTGTTTTCAAATATGTGTGTGCTTGAAGGTGATCATAATAATAATAAGTAGACATAGAGTGGCACAGCATGATGATGTCTGATTTGACCTGTTGATTGTGTGTGTGTGTATATGTCTGTGCCTACTGATCTTATTGATCATCATAATAATCATTTATTGATGGTGATGTTATTCTTCCTCATTGCTAATCTCTTCCTATTTTTTTTCTTTTCCCCCCTCAACTCCCACCACTCATCACCACCTTCTTCTTCTCTCTTCTCTCTTCTCTCCTCCTTCTCGATCACTTCGTACTCCTCACAGATTTAAAAGCTTTCGAAAGACGATTAATGGAAATAGTCAGCTGTACTCAGCCTACTGCTAACCGATGGCGATTAGTGTTGTTCATATCCTCTTTACTGACCAGTTACGGTGCCTTTCATTGGCTTATGGATCCTTTAACATCACAAATTAATCTCACACAATCGTTATTGAATCATTTATTTTTCACCATCAATGCTCTTATTCTTATATCCTTATTTTTGATTGGTGTTCACAAGCGTGTGGTAGCACCTCAAATAATAGCCTCAAGAATTAGACAAGTTCTAACTGATTTCAACATGTCATGTGATGAAAACGGCCGTCTCATACTCAAACCTCGGCCCACTTTCAGGTAGATAATATTAAAAGATGTATGATTACTCTCAATCAACTGACCGTGAAAGTCAATTAATGATCCATCTAATAATCTACAATCTACAATTTGAGACGGTGTAAAGTATTATATATATATATATCAATATGATTGCTCTTTGCCGGAGCGTCTTATTCACATTTAGATAAACATTTTTATTTTTTCTTTCTCTCTCTTGCTGTTTATTTTGTGTGGAGATACATGTAGAGTATACTTCAAGAAAAGTAATGTATAATATATTAATCTAATTTACGTTCCAACGATAATATTATTAATTGGAATGTGAATAAGTTTGACGAAGAAACCGATGAAACCCATAATAGCGAAGCCAATTGCAGTAGCCATAGCAATCTTTTGGAATTCTGTGAAGCAAGATACAAAAAAGAAACAGATCAGTCCATGAAACATACTTTCATTTAACGAGAAAAAAATCCTCAACATTGTTAGTGGGTGTCACAATTGACAAATTGTTCACCATAACAAATACCAAATCAGAACACACACAAAAAATGTCAAACAACAATCTTACCTCTTCGATCTGGTTTAGTACATCGCTTGATCAAGCGAGCTGAATCCTTGGCAAATTGTCGCACCGGGTCCACAACACTTTCAATCCTAAGATCCATTATGTTACCGCAAATCTATTCGGTTCACACCAACACACTATACCAGTGAGGATAGATGGATTACAATTACAAATTAAATTGCAATTAAAAAGTAGAGAAACACAAAACTTTTTAACTATCACCAATTGATGATGATGACACGTAGATGTTGACTCTGTTATACAGTTTCAGCAACATTTCATCAAGACAACTTCCGTCCACACTGATATCGATTCTTAGTATCAGATATCCACTCGATCACTACGCTCTCTGGTGGTGATAGTTTGGGAATATTTTTGATTAAAAAATTTTTTCAGTCAACAAAAGTTGAAAGTCTTTCAAGTGTTCAAACTCTTGATTTAAAGTTAAATCATTTAAGTTAAATCATTTAAACCCACCAACAAACCCTCCATACCACACATCTCAATGGTGAGTGTAGAATCACCCATTTCACTCTCAACGGTACTCTGTCATGCTTATGAGTAAAATTTACTTCTTATCATCATTACTTTAGGTTAACTTCAAGGAAGACCAGATTGCTGGTATGTTGCGGTTACCATTGTCAATAATAATATTGTTTTTCTTTCTCACTTCTTTTTTCTAATATGTGTGCTCCTCAACTTGTAATGCTAGAAGAAGGTTTTCATCGGTTATAAAAAAAAATAGTTGATTATATGATTTATGAGGCATTGTTTTTTCTTTTTTCTACTCTTTTTCTTCTACCGCATCAGAATTTCAAGAAGCATTTTCTTTGTTTGACAATCGAGGAGATGGTAAAATCAATGTTTCCCAGCTGGGCGATGTGTTGAGAGCTCTTGGACAAAATCCGACCGAAGCTGAAGTGAAACGATGCTGCAATCAATTGAAACAGGGTAAATGAAAAGTCATCACTTTATCTATCCAATTATCTCCATTTATATATGGATAGGTGTTACTGATTTTTCAATTTTAATAATCTCTTATCTCACTTCCTTTCTCTCTTTATCTCTCTTTCTCGCTCTCACATTCACAAACCTCATCAGATGAAAGAATAGGCTTTGATGTGTTTTTGCCCATACTTCAAGCTGTGAGTAAGAACCGGTGCACTGATACAGCGGAAGATTTTGTGGAAGGATTGAGGCACTTCGACAAAGATGGAAGTGGTGTCATCAGCTCTGCTGAATTACGCCATTTGCTTACCACCCTCGGTGAAAAGTTAAGTGATGACGAGGTGGAACAACTTTTGGCTAATCAAGAAGATTCTCAGGGCAATATTCATTATGAAGAGTTTGTTAAAATATTGATGAGTGGATAAAATTGGAATACATTTCCTTTGAATGGTTCCTGTTACGGGAAGTTATTCTTCCATTATTCTCTCTCATGGTCTATTTATCTCAGATATATTCAACTTTTTCCTTCAGAGTACTTTATACATTCGCTTTTCTAAAAAGGTTAACTGCTCACAATATTTTTCGCTTGCTCTTATCACTCGTGTCACTTTATGAGACGAGCAATTTGGTTTGAGTCACAAAAGTATGTAGCATTAAAGTGTCTTTGGATTATACATCCTAGATAATATACTAGTATTTACAAAATTTACTCATTGATCTTTATGATTCAATTGTTCTTTACTTCCAGCGGTTAAACACATAGTGATAAAAAAGATTTTTTCCTCAGTTGTGTGTCTTCCTGGTCTAACGTTTTTATTCAAATTCGTTTTCTCTTCCGACGTTACATCCTGTGAATACTCGAAAGAGGAAAGGCAACTTTTCCAGGATCATGAGATTCCACATAGTGTTGCGTACATAAAAAATAGTTATCAAAAATTACATCATGATAAATTTATGAAAATTTGTTAGAAAAGGCACGAGTGTAAACAATATTGTCACAGTGAGAAAAGATGGTACAGCTCGGAGGGAATGTGAAGTGCAATCGGTGAGTTTCATGGCATTGATGAATTCAGGACCCAAATAGATCCGATGATCTCGCTTATGGTGTGGCAAGGCAACCAATTGAGATGTTGCATCACTAAAAATTAGATCATGATAATCTTCCTCAGAAACGAACATTTTGAATGTGTAGCCCTGGGAATACTTTGAGCCGTACGATTGCTGAGCAGTCAAAAAAAGATTAACATACGAATCTATGTGATAAGGAGGCTTGTATTTGCTGGTAACCAGAGCGTTTCCGGCTACCTTACCAATATTACATTTAGCAGACATATTGTGAGCAGCTCGAGTACCATCACGACACAGTAGCTCAAAATCCTCTGGAATCAAGTTACGTGACCAAAATTCCGGATTACGACCGGCTGTATTTTCCACAATTGTGGTGTGTTTAACGAAAGCCACTTGTCCGCCAGCTTCGATAACACATCGAAGTGCTCCACTGTGGCCATAAAATGGTTCCGATGCATCACGAGCACAATAGTGACTCGATTGTCCTCGACAAAGATCACACAGATTACTAAGACTCCAATCACTGGACGCGTAATCAGCCAAAAGAGCTCCAGGGGCACAAGATTTTTGGAAAAATTGTGATGCCGCACGAACTGAGTCACAATCGTGGGCTCGCATACGATTGTTTGAGATAAGGAAACTTAACGGAATAACCCATCCAGCGGCCATGCCGACACCCGTGTGACATGAAGTCACACCTCGCAGATAATTGAGATCAGTATCCTTGTCAGATTTACGGGCAACAGCAATCACATAGTAGCTGGGATCTTTTAGATCATACTTTTCGGCAAGAATAGGAATCAAGCCATAACGATTGCCAGCTCGATAAACATCACCAGCATCTAACATGGCCAAATCTGCTTCTCCAGACTGAATGGCAGCCATACATGAGGATGCACTCGGTTTGAGGATACAACTTAAATCGGGTTTCAGTAGAGCTCCTCGAAAAGTGCGTAACATATCGATGCACTTGCTTTTCTCCGGTTCAGAAGTGACACAAAATTTGGCATTTGGAACAGGGCATCTTTTCATATTTTTTGTGAGCAGATCATAATTATATCTACCTAGATAGTTTCTGAATGTCTGTTGGCTGTCTTTTAACATTTCAAAACCAGTCAAATCATCAGAGAACAGCAAATCTGCTCTCTCAGTCCACCGTGTTGTGGTATCATAGTCGGTGAGACGAAAAGTTGCCACAGGAATTCGCCAATCAGGTGGATTGGAAGTGTCATCTCGACTTCGAGGATTGAAATGCCAAGATGAGGCTTCGAGAAATTTTTGAATCTTTTCTCGTTCTTTTTCTCTCTTAGATGAAAGAACAACTATCACTTTGGCAGGAGAATAGCCCCAATTACAGGATCGATAACTTTCCAGAGGTGCACGACCACCTTCTTTACACAATAGCTCAAAACTTTCTCGAACAGGATAGTTTCGCAGTCTTCTGGACATCAATTCAGGAGTTGAATGTTTTAAGAAAGCTACATCACCTCTGTCCATCAGACACTTGAATGCACCATCAAAATTGGCATACGGATCAGATCCGGAACACTTTGATTGACACAGAGCACATATTGATTGTGGATTATCACCACTTGGATTATTTTTATCATTGAGCGCTTGAGGTGCACAAGATTCACCAAAAAAGCCAGCTGCTGTTTTGACAATATTATTGCAATCTTTAACTTCAATGGTACCATTCCTTATGAGTTCTGACAATGGTAGAGACCAACCAGCCATGTTACCAACTCCTGGGAAACAAGCTTTCCTATTTCGCAATTGATATGGATACTGTAGAGTTGTTGAGGAAGATTTTTTGACCACAGCAACTGAATAGAAGCCATTCTCTTTTGCATTGCTATACTTTTCCGCCGCAATTGGCACCAAACTGTGATGACGACCGGCGATAAATAGTTCTCCTGGATCAAGAGTGACAAGATGGGCTCGTCCATTGTCAATATGATTCATACAATGTTCACGATCGGATGCTTGTTCACATTTCAAATTGTATGGACCAAATTTGGGTATTTCGCGAACTCTTTTAATAGCGTCTGCCCATTCTTGACACTTGAGCTGTTCGGCAGCGTTTGTAGTACACCAGATGAGATCTTCAGTGAAAGGTTTATCAACTTCATTGTTGATATATTGTCCGTGTAACTCTACATCAAATAAATTAAATTAAATTTGAATTAATCAATTGTTTTATCTCACTTCTTTCCCAAGAGACCGCCAAAGTTTACATGCAGAGCCAACGCCTTCATTGGAATCAAAAGTTTTCATTTCTTTTACGCAAACTTACCATCCAATGTATTTAGAAGCAATAAAAATATAATCAAGATATTAGTTGATAAATTGAGATCAAAGTGTTGCTTGAAGAAGCGGCTATTAGAGATTCTTATCATTTTTTTCTCTCCAACACAAACAAGAAAGAGAAACTCTTATCGATGAGATTTGAATGGCAAAAATTGATATGATGTCGAAGTCATTGAATAATATATGATTTACACTTTAGAGAATAAAGTTGATCAAGAATTAATCTTGTGAGTGTTTGTATACATAAACTTTTATCAATCAAAACTTTAGTCAGAAGATGTATCTCAATCTCAGTCTGTACAAGTTTATCGATCAACACCATACACAAGCACAGACACAGACACAGGTTAATCAGTAAGCTCTTCAAAGGTTTCCCCTCATGAACACATGAGACTGGCAAGTGTCACTAAGATACTGTGTTCATGGTGAATATAATACGCCAAATATTTCAAAACACACACATTGGCCATTCTCTCTGGATTGTTACATAGGCATTGGAAGCCTCAGATTGTCTAAATACTTGGGCGGTTCCACATACATACACACTTGGTTGAAGGATGTATTGAAAAAAAACGGTCACGCTATTAACTATCCCAACTATCTTGTTTGACAAGTTATATTCGCTCTCAATGATATGTTGATGATGATGGACTTTGTAGCGTCTGATTTGAATTCATCAAGACATTAAATGACATGAAAAGTTCAAATGATAATTAATAACAATAATAATATTCAAACACTGGCACACACACAACATGCAAAGTTGTGAGAGGCAAGGCAACAGGTTGCATGAACACACACACAGAACTGCAATGCTGATGAACCGGGAAACTGAACTTTTCAGTAGCAGAAAACTTTTCAGTAAGAAGAGAGAAAAAATTTTCTTGTAATGATAATGTCCAAGTATCGGTATGTGTATACTGACCAATGCTTCATGTGGAGTGCAAAAGTGATATTCATGAATATTGGAGAAGAATTTCTTTCTTCCCATGAAAATTGCTCCAATTCTTTTTCTGTGATTCTGAAAGATTATTGTTCATAAGGTGAAGTAGAGTCCGCTAACTTGTGAGATTTCAATTTGTTGCCAGTAGAAAAGTTTACATTGAATTAATTTGCTCAATCATTCGATCAGAAAACAGTAATATATGCCTGGAATCCTTGATGGAATGGAACACAGTACAGGGAATTGGAATAAAATCTATTCTAACGAATCGGTTTGCTTAGCCTTAATCTTAAATTAGCAATATTAATTCCCTCTTCCTTTCTCGTTCTGTTTCAATCGCTACTACTTTCAATTATTTTCTCATCTTCCATTCTAATCATCCGCTCTCTAGATCGGTCATATCAATCTTAAACAATAGCTAAATGAATAAACTAAGCATCATTATCTGGAAATCCTCAAGATTAGCAGTAATGTTGATTCAATTTCCTGAATATCATGAAATTGATGACGCATCATGTAATTTTGAAAGGAAGAAAAGTGTGTGCTGGCTAGTGTGAAGCTGTGATTATTTGGTTGACTACACAATAAATGAATAAATACACAAACTAATGCCAAGATTTGATCTCAGTTCTTAATTTAGGCAAATTGTGACACAAAGTTGATTGGATGGCTAATGAAGCGCACAATTAATAATGTGATTAAACTAAATATTGCGATTCCTGTTATATTAATCAACTATTAGCTATATTAATCATAGCTTTGTATTGCTCAATAGTAGTCTGGCTGAGTGAGACTTGAAATCATTTATGTCAATTATGATCGGAACCAAAAACGGAATCAATAATGAAAATTTTCTCACTCAAACACTTGACTTGGTCAGTGAAAGACCATAATCATCATGAAGCTTCGTTGTGGCTTTGTTTTTTCTCTTATTTTTCAATTGATTTTTCTCAGTTATCATGTGGAGTGCCAGTTTTTATCATTACTAGCAGTTGCCTCTCTTGCTGGTCTCCTCAAACCAAAGACACCCTATCCACCCCAACATTTTATTCCACATGCAAATTATCACTCCAACTATCATCAACATCCTGATTCGATGGCTACTTCCGGCTCTCATCACAGCTATCGAACTGCTCCAGCACCTTCAATGTATGGTTCACCGTATTCATCAATTCCAAGATCTCCTCGATACCGAAGTCGATCACCATCCTATCCAGGATATTCGAGTCCGTATGCTAGTTCCCATGATCGACCGAAATCCGCTCGAGATCAGTTGACATCAACATTCTCAAATTGGCGAAACTCACTGGTTTCCCATCCAGAAAGTCAAAAAGTTCCTAGCCATTATGGAAAATATCCCGAAAATGGATACCAATTTTTCCATGGACCACCAGATCAACGATTTTCGGAACAATTCGCCAGAAAAGGTATCAAGCCAGTTTTCTATCCAAATGGAGTTGGTGATCATTATAAGAGTAAGCCGATGAGAGGTAGATCTCTATTCAAATTATGAAACTAATCACAAATATTTCTGATTAATAAGCCAGCATTCAGCTGAATGATCGGATGTAGCTCAAAGCTTATTCAAGAGCTAGTAATCTCTCTAAAAATAATGATTCTCATGTGAGATAAATGATCAATCACCACCTCAGTAGGAGTCATTTGTGCAATGAATATTTTTTGGTTAAACGTCTATTTTCATGTGAAAATCAAATTGTTTTTATCGAAAGTTTAATCCAGATAATTCTTTTTTGAAGATTAATTTCCAATTTTTAGTATCAAGTATAAGCTGATACATGAATTTTTTTTACTTCATGCTATTCTATAAGAATACAGTATACATGTATATGAGTCAGCAAAACTCCAAAAGATTTGAAAGGAAGAATATTATTTTTGAAAAATGGCTAGAATATCTATTCATAGTCTAAATACCAGAGCCTCAGGATCATAAATTGTTTTGAGCTCTTGGTGTCAGATGGATTTTTTGTCCCCGTCTCTCATACTATTACATTGTAATCTTAAGCACAATAAAGCCGGTAAAAGTTTGAAATTTATATTGAATAATTAATAATTGTATTAGTACTGTAATTCTGGTTCTTCTCTTTTTGAAGATTTTTTTCTCTTCTGTCGCTCACCAAAAATCTTTTCATGTAATAAATTATTAGATTATTAGATTTCTATTTGATATTGCTATCCACGATTCTCAAAAATCACAAACTTTCAATTTGTCTACCATATTCTGGAAGAGAATGAAGATGAATCGGATAAATTTCGCTAGACTGTAAATAACCTTTACCTTGAGATGCTTGAAGCAAAATTTTGAAACACCTAATATTGGTGATGATTCAAGCAATTCCAATCGAAAATGTGAGAGAAAAGTCTCAAATTAATGAGCATCTATCTTATGCCAATTTGCAAATATGTACACCCAAAAATCTAGAAAACCCTGTAAGCTTCAGTTAAGTGACGACAGTTTAACCAACAAACGAGCGGAATATTCGTCAGAAAAGCATTTCAAAATGCTTAAACGAATTGCGTACGGTTAAGAATGGCTAACAAGTAGCTAACGTTTCACGACGTTAATCATAGAGAGACACATTTTTATTCTTCTACCAAGTTTTTTTGCGTTTGTATGTAAATCTGTGTATGTGTGAGTGTATGAGTATATGAGTGTATGAGTGTATGAGTGTGTGTGGCGTATTTGAGCAATGAGCAAGTGTAACTAGTAATATGAGACAAAAGTGGCTGTAAAAAATTGGTTTAAAGCCAAAAAGGAGCCAGTTTCTATTTAAAGATAATCCCAAATGTTCAGCCAAAAATTATATCTCCCTTTTAGGGGCTCATCATCATGTAACGTTGAGTACATCCTATGGAGAGAGATATTCTCTTTCTCTCTTCTCTTTTTTTCTCTCTCTCTCAACCCTCAACTCGAATCGACTCATCTTAACCATCATCTTAACCAGTAAATCTTTGAGAATCTTTTTCTCTTTTTGCTCCCTTTTCTAACCAGATTCGTACATACTAGATAGGATCAGAAGAGAGAAAAATTATCCTCATCTCTCTCCTCTTCCCATCCTCATCAATCGTCTCTCTCTCTCTTTTTACCGTTCACATAATCTGAACTTGTGAAACTGTGGAAAGAAGAGTTGTGTAAGGAACATATATTTTCCTTGGAGTAAAAAGTTTAAAATGTCACGAAATATTTCGACAATTGATTGACTTTTTTTCCCTCTCAATCCACCTCTTCTTATGAGATCAGGATCCAAATTTGTCGTGAAAAATGGCTAGTTATTCCGTTCTTGACATTAAAGAAGAAGTATCCGAAAATACTGGTAGGTATGTTCGACGTACCATCAGTAGGGAAGGTGGAACATCGGTTACATCAACATCGAGAATAGTGAAAAGTGAATCCGGTGTATTAACGGAAACATCATCATCTAATCATCCTCAAGTCCACCAGACATATCAACAACAACAACAACAGCAGCAACAAAGTCAACACCATCAAACCCAACAAATTCGGCAACAGCAAACCCAACAGATTCGACAACAGCAAACCCAACAGATTCGACAACAGCAAACCCAACAACAAATTCGACAACAGCAAACCCAACAGCCACAAACCCAATATCAAACAACCCAGCAACCTCAAATACAGCAACAAAAAGCTCACCAAAAAACTCAACAGCAAACCCAACGAATGGAGGTAAAAACTCGACGAATTCCAGAACAAATCAGGCGAAAGCCGGGAAAAGCTCCAGTGTTCACCAGGCAAGAGAGTAATCAAAATAATCTTGTTGAGGGCCAAAATTTGAAAGTTAAATTATCACTTGAGCCATCTGATGATGATAGGCTTCGAGTTACATGGTACAAAAATGGTCAACCACTACAAGAGGCTAATCGGATAATCACCAAATATGAATTCGGTGTCGTTAGCTTGGACATCATCGGTGTCCGTCAAGATGATTCTGGTGTGTTCACATGTCAAGCTGTTAATGATTTCGGTGAAGCAATATGTAATTGTGCAATTAATATTCAAGGTAAGATGAATAGCCATTTCGATCGCAACTCTTTTATATCATTATTGGTATGAATGGCTAGAGGCACATGGTAGTTGTTACTTTTTCCGTTTCATCCAAACATTTGATCGGCGAAATATTCGATAGTTTTTATTTTTTAGCTCTAGAATCAGTGTAGTTTTCAATGATGGAGTGTACTCTGATGCTTTATCAATTAAAATTGAGATAAATTCATCTTCTATCAGGAAAATCTGCATGTTGCATCTCAAATCGAAACATCTGATAGGTCCAACAAGTGTCCGTCGAGCGAGGAATTCTGAAAAAAGCTTTTCTAACGGTGCTTTGCTCAGTCCCCATGTTGATCTAAAATTAGTCTCTCTTCTCTCGTTTTGTTTCTATCATCTGTATTGCCAATTCTTTTCTTATCTCCCATATCTTTCTTGTCATCGGATTCTTAACTGGTCAGAGCATTCCAAACATAAGCCTAATAATAACCCAATGAAGGTGCTTAGCTTATCCAGAATAAACTAAAATCGAAAATTTTATTTATTTTCCACTTTTTTTCTTGCTCTCTCTCTCTTTCGTCCGGACATAAGTTTTTCTAAGAGCATTGATGAAAAAATAGGATCCTAACACTCTACAAGATCGAATTAGAGAACAAATTGATACTAATAATTTTCGTTATTTTTCTCTGTTTCTCTATCAAATCAAGGCAAAGGAAGTTTTGCTCTTGCAACCGAAAGGCCAGAAAGTTTGCAAAAAATTCGTCGTCTTGAATCACATAATCAACAGCAAACACGACAAAAATCAATTGAACAACCCGATTTTCCGGCACCAACTTTTCGGAGTCCATTGAATAGTGTAGAAATACAAGAGGGTGGCAGAGCTCATTTTGAATGTCGAGTTGAACCATCCCAAGATTCCTCATTGAGAGTGGAAATTTTCCACAATAATCGTCCACTGAGCAGTGGATCTCGATCAAAGGTGACTTTCAATTTTGGCTTAATCACATTGGACATCAATGCATGTGGCTCACATGATTCCGGTACATACAGTGTTCGAGCAAGCAATGCCAAAGGTCAAGCAATAACCACCGGTTCACTTCGTGTCCATGCTAAATCATCCATCATATCTCAGCCCCAGCATCCAACTGGTGATGAGGTGATCGAAAAAATTCGAGTACTCGAAAACAGATCCCACTATATTCCACCAGTAATGGCTGATGTATCCTACCCGAAGCCATGCTTTATCGTTCCATTGAAACAAAATTTCACTGTACGAGAAAGTAATCCACTACACTTGGAATGTCGTGTTGAGCCATCAAGTGATCCATCTCTCACCATCGAATGGTTTCTCAATGGTGCTCCAGCTGAATCAGCATCACGATTTGTGCACACAAATGATTTCGGTTTTGTTGCGCTGGACATTCGAGATATTCAAAATCGTGACAGTGGAATATGGACATGCCGAGCCAAAAATCGGCTAGGTGAAGCATTCACATCCACCACAATATTGGTGGTCAGTCGTAATGAACGTGTTGCCCAGGAGACTACACATCCAGAGGGTCAACGTGGCTTGGAAGAAATTCAACGTCTGGAAAGATCACTTCGTCGAAAAGAGACTGCTATTCCTTCGGAACATGGTGGACCACCAGTTTTTCGAAGTCAATTTAAGCCTCTTCTCAATATGCGAGAAGGTGATTCAGCCCATTTTGAAGCTCGACTAGAGCCGATTGGTGATCAAACTATGCAAGTTATGTGGTTTCATAACGGTAAACCACTACAGCAGGGACATCGAGTGCGAACATTCTATGCTTTCGGTTTGGTCCTATTGGAACTGATTGATATTAGATTTGAAGATATGGGCGAATATGTATGCCAAGCTACCAATAAGTGGGGTCAAGTGTCAGCATCAGTTAGCCTTAAGATTGTACATCGTGAGCAAGGTGAGAAGCCAAAGTTCATGAGTCCTTTGAAATCAGTTACTGTCAAAGAGGGGGATTCAGCTCACTTTGAGTGTCTACTTACACCTAAAACGGATCCAAATTTGATTGTCAAATGGTATCACAATCGTCAAGAGCTACGTGAAAGTTCTCGTATCAAAACGATGAATGATTTTGGTTTCATTTTATTGTACATCTCATCGGTTCGTGATGATGATAAGGGTGAATACGTTTGCGTTGCAACCAATAAATTTGGTTCCGATGTCAATCGATGTACCCTACAAGTGACCGATTCTGGTTCCTCTGTGATGAAAGCTCCCATACAAACGAATAGCTTACGATCAATTGAACAATTGGAAAGTCATTCACGACATCAACGAAGGGTTGATGAAGATGATTCAATTGTTGAACAGGCACCAAAATTTATAACACACATCAAAGATGTTCTTGACAAGAGTGAATCACAATCGGCACATTTTGAGTGTCGATTGGATCCGAAAATAATTGGTGATCCAAATTTGCAAATTGAATGGTTCCATAATGGAGTTCCTCTCACCACTGGATCTCGAATTCGAACACTCAATGATTTTGGGTTCGTTGTGTTGGACATTGGCTGGCTGATGGCTCGTGATGATGGGGAATATGTGTGCAAAGCATCCAATAAATTTGGAATGGATATGACCAAGGCAACTCTAAAACTCAAGAGTAAGTTCTCCAGGCTTTTGATTGATCTGTTTCTGTTATCTTATCGATTCCAATCAACTTGAAAGAATTTGATTGACTTACTTTGAACTTTTTAATCAGGTAAAACCAATGTGGCCTATGATACTCAGATGTCTCAAAGTGGAATGCAGACTGGCCAAATGATGACTGATTATGAATTATCTCAGCAACAATGGATGGAAAATGTTGAAAATATTCCACAAGGTGGTCAACCACCGGTGTTTGTGGTGAAACCTGAGCCAGTGAATGTGATTGAAGGTGAATATGCCAAATTTTCGTGCAAAGTCGATGGACATCCAAGACCGAAAGTTTTTTGGGTTCTAAATGGAACCAACATTGTGAATGGGTCACGTTTCAAGCTCAGCTATGATGGATCATATCATTTGGATATTCCTCATACTCGACAATATGATCATGGTGTTATCGAAGTTTTCGCTCGAAATGCCCTTGGACAAGCTCGCTTCGTTACATCATTGAATGTAAGACCACGCTCAGATGCCAATTTAGCACTCTTGAATTCTGGTGAGTAAACCAAATTTTCTTTCCCAGTCCTTCTATGAATCATCGAAATTGATACATATCCAAATTAACTTTTTATTACCTCTTTTTCTGGCAATCAAGGTTCCCAGTCATTCTTCAACAACAGTGATGCAAGTATCATAGTTCTCGATATTAACGAAGAATTTGATCAATCTGGACGATCTATCCGGCGAACAATCAGTCGAGATGATCGATCAAATATGGCCACATCAATGGAAGTGGATGAGACTAGTTTACATCCAGAAGCTCATGTGAAAACCCAACGAATGGAGATGAGGCAACAGAGGATTCCAGAACAGATTGAGAGTAGATTAATGAGACCTCCTCGATTCACTCGTCACTTGACTTGCCAAAAAAATCTAGTGGAAGGCCAAAAGTTGAACATCAGAGGGGCTGTTGAGCCAACTGATGATGATAGGCTACAAATACAATGGTACAAGAATGGTGACCCACTTTTGGAAGCAAACAGAATTGTTACCAGATTTGAATTTGGAGTCGTAAGTTTAGATATTATCGGTGTTCGGCCGGATGATTCTGGTGTATACACATGTCGAGCTGTCAATGAAGCAGGAGAAGCAGTATCAAACTGTACCGTTAGAATTGAGGGTAAGTTCTAGTTCATTTGTCTGTCATCAACCATAATGAATTATCATTCATCTTCTTTCTCTCTCACACTCTTGGAAAAGGTCATGAAAGCCTTGTCCTTGGTACTGAACATCCCGAAAGTTTACGAAAAATTCGACGACTCGAATCAACTCATTACACACGAGAAGAATCTGTTGAACCAGAATTTTCGGCTCCACTTTTCATAACCCAATTGAATAGTGTTGAAATTCGAGAAGGTGAAAAGGCTCATTTCGAATGTCGTGTCGAGCCATCCCGAGACAATACACTTCGAATCGAAGTTTTCCACAATAATCGTCCACTGGGCAGTGGATCACGATTCAAGGTTCAAAATGATTTCGGCTATGTTACCGTGGACATATACTGCTGTTATCCAGAGGATTCTGGAATCTATACCGTTAGAGCGGTCAATTCGAAAGGTCAAGCGGTGACCTCAGGCTCACTGAAAGTACACTCAAAATCATCCATCATATTGACATCACAGCATCCATCAGGAGATGAAGTGGTTGAAAAAATTCAAGCTCTCGAAGCACGATCAAACTATATGCCTGCTGTGATGCCTGAAGTACCTTATCCAAAGCCATACTTTATTGTACCTTTGAAGGAAAATTTCACAGTCGAAGAGACTCATACACTGCATCTCGAATGTCGTGTAGAACCATGGAGTGATCCACAATTGACCATAGAATGGTTTTTGAATGGTGTTCCAGCTGAATGGGGATCTCGATTTGTCCAGAGGAATGAATTTGGCTACATACTGCTCGACATTAAGGATGTTTGCAATCGAGATAGTGGAATTTGGACATGTAAAGCTAAAAATTTACAAGGTGAAGCATTCACATCGACCACCATTGTGGTTGTGACCAAAGATGATCGTGTTATACTGGAAACTTTACATCCGGAAGGACAACGTGGACTCGATGAAATTGAACGTTTGGAACGATCGTTGCAACGAACTGATGCTATCATAGCACCGGAAGATGGACGTCCACCGGTGTTCACAAGTCAACCTAAGCCATTGGCAAATATGAGTGAAGGTGATTCAGCCCATTTCGAGGCTCGATTAGAACCGATTGGTGATCAAACGATGCAAGTAGAATGGTACTTCAATGGTCAACCTTTGAAGCAAGGTCATAGAGCACGAACATTTTATGCCTTTGGTTTTGTATTGTTGGAAATAATTGATATCAGATTTGAAGATATGGGTGAATATGTGTGTCGAGCCACCAATAAGTGGGGTCAGGCATCCACCTCGGTAACTTTGGGCATTGTTCATCGCGAGAAAGGTGAAAAGCCTAAATTTTTAAGTCAATTACGTTCGGTCAGTGTGAGAGAGGGCAGTTCAGCTCATTTTGAATGTATGCTTGTGCCTAAAACTGATCCTGAATTGGTGGTAAAATGGTTCCACAATGGACAAGAATTGAGAGAAAGTTCACGAATCAAAACACTTAATGATTTTGGTTTTGTATTGATGGACATATCTTTTGTCAATGAACAAGATAGAGGAGAATATGTGTGTGTGGCAACAAATAAGTATGGCACTGATATGACACGATGTACACTTGAAATAACCGATATTGGTGCCAATGTGGTGCGAGATCCTCTACAACCGAACAGTTTGGAACAGATTGCCCATTTGGAGAGTCAAACAAGATACCAGAAGAGTACAATCAAAGATGATTACATTGAACAGGCTCCTAAATTTATCACTCATATTCGATCTGTTACCAACGTGTCAGAAAGTCATTCGGCTCATTTCGAAGCTCAACTTACACCTACAAATGATCCTAACCTGAAAGTTGAATGGTACCATAATGGTAAATTGGTACCCAGTGGACATCGATTCCGAACTTTCCACGATTTTGGCATAGTAATCTTGGATATTCTCGATCTTTTCGTGGAAGATAGCGGAGAGTACATTTGTAAGGCAACCAATAGACTTGGAAGTGATACAACAACTGCCACTTTAACCGTCAAGTCGAAAAAATCAGTCATATTAGACCCTCAAATACCGTCAGATATGGCCAGTAATGAGCGTATCCAAGAGATTGAAGAGATGAGATCGAGGAAAAAGAAAGAAGTTGAAGAAATTATTCGTCGTGAAGCACCTGTATTTGTGAAGCAACTCGAAAATCCTCCACATCTTAGGGAAGGTGATAATGCTCGCCTTAGAGCTAAAGTTACTCCAATAAATGATCCTCAATTGAGAATTGAATGGTACAAGAATGGACAGCTACTTTTGGAAGCAAATCGTATAATATCAAGATTCGATTTTGGTGTTATCAGTATGGATATTATCGGTGTTCGTCCAGATGATTCCGGTATTTACACATGTAGAGCAGTCAATGAAGTTGGTGAAGCTGTATCAACATGTACAATTCAAGTTGAAGGTGAGAAATGAAGAATTTTGATAAGTTTTGGGATCATTGAAAATCTTATTGGAATGTAATTCATTCAATTTAATTTATGGTTTCATATTCATTCTCTTATAGCCCGAGAAAATCTTGTTTTGGGAACTGAGCATCCTGATAGTCTTCAAAAAATTCGTGACCTGGAATCATATCATTTTGTGAAAGAAGAAATTGTCGAACCTGAATATCCAGCTCCAGTTTTTATTACACAATTGAACAATGTTGAACTGAAAGAGGGAGGAAAAGCTCATTTCGAATGTCGAGTAGAGCCTTCAAGGGATTCATCTCTCGTCATTACGGTGTTCCACAATAATCATCCTCTGAGCAGTGGATCAAGATTCAGAGTGAATAACGATTTTGGTTTCATCACAATTGACATCTATGGATGTTATCCTTCCGATTCAGGAATTTACACTGTTCGAGCAGCTAATTCCAAGGGTCAAGCGGTCACTTCTGGCTCATTGAAAGTGCACTCCAAATCTTCAATCATATTGACACCTCAGCATCCTATGGGTGATCAGGCAATCGAAAAAATTCAAGCCCTCGAAGCTAGATCAAGCTATTTACCACCAGTAATGGCTGATGTATCCTACCCGAAACCATATTTTGTTGTACCTCTACAGCAGAATTTCACAGTTCAAGAGGGCCATCCTCTACACATGGAATGCCGTGTTGAGCCATCGAATGATCCTAAACTCACCATTGAATGGCTCTTGAATGGTCAACAAGTTGAATGGGGATCCAGATTTGTCAAAATGAACGATTTTGGTTTCGTTGTTCTGGACATCAAAGATGCCCAAGATCGAGACAGTGGAATATGGACATGCAAAGCTCGTAATCAACAAGGTGAAGCATTCACTTCAACCACTATTCTGGTGATGACCAAAAATGATCGAGTGATGGAAGAAACTCTCCATCCAGAAGGACAACGTGGACTTGATGAAATTGAACGTCTAGAAGCCTCTTTGAGACGAAAAGAAGCTGTTATAGCACCCGAAGATGGACGTCCACCAGTGTTCACTAGTCAGCCCAAGCCATTGGCAAATATAAGTGAAGGTGATTCAGCCCACTTTGAAGCTCGATTAGAACCGATCGGTGATCAAACTATGCAAGTGGAGTGGTTCTTCAATGGTCAACCTCTAAAACAAGGACACAGAATTAGAACTTATTATGCTTTCGGATATGTTCTATTGGAAATTATTGATCTTCGTTTCGAAGATATGGGTGAATATGTGTGTCAGGCTACCAATAAGTGGGGCAAAACTTCAACATCAGTCACTTTGGAGGTAGTTTATCGGGAAAAAGGTGAAAAGCCTCAGTTCACTACTCAACTTCAATCACTAAGTCTTCGAGAAGGTGATTCTGCCCACTTTGAATGCCTTTTGACACCCAAAACTGATCCCGATATGATTGTCAAATGGTTCCATAATCGTCAAGAATTGAGAGAAAGTTCACGAATCAAGACTCTCAATGATTTCGGTTTCGTACTGATGGACATTTCCTATCTTCATGAACAAGATAGAGGAGAATATGTTTGTGTGGCTACCAATAAGTATGGTTCTGATGTTACCCGTTGCAATCTTGAGATTGCAGGCTCTGGTGCCAATGTACTTAGAGCCCCATTACAGCCAAATAGTCTCCAAAAAATTGCTGAACTCGAGAGTTTATCGAGATATCAGCGAAGTACTATTCAGGAGGAAATTGTTGAACAAGCCCCTAAATTCATTACCCAAATTCAAACCGTTACCAATGCTATTGAGAGCCATAGTGCCCACTTTGAAGCTCAAATAACTCCTGTCAATGATCCGAACCTCAAGATTGAATGGTATCATAATGGCAAATTATTGCCAAGTGGACATCGATTCCGAACTTTCCATGATTTTGGTATCGTAATCTTGGATATACTCGATCTTTTTGCTGCTGATAGCGGTGAATATGTTTGCAAGGCATCCAATAAGCTGGGTAGTGATATCACAAAAGCTAACTTGACTGTTAAAGCCAAAAAATCTGTTATATCTGAACCACAAGTGCCTGCTGATATGGCTAGTAATCAACGGATTCAAGAGATTGAAGAGATGAGATCCAGAAAGAAGAAAGAAGTTCAAGAGGAAATTCGTCGAGAGGCTCCAGTTTTTACCAAACAATTAGAAAATCCTCCGATTACAAAAGAGAGTGAAAATATTCATCTTGAAGCTCGATTGACACCAACAAATGATCCAAATCTCAAAGTTCAATGGTTCAAGAATGGCAAATTGCTCATTCAAGCTAATCGAATTGTGACCAGATTTGATTTTGGTTATGTTGCCTTGGACATAATCGGAAGTCGTCCAGATGATTCAGGCATCTATACATGTCGAGCTGTTAATGAAGTTGGAGAAGCTATCTCCACATGTACAGTAAGAGTTGAAGGTAAGTGAAATTGATAAAATCTTGAAAATTATAATCAATTGGCTCTAATTAATTGGTCTTGATTAGGTCGTGAAAGCCTTGTACTGGGTACTGAGCATCCTGAAAGTCTCCAAAAGATTCGCAGTCTGGAATCTGCCCAATATATTCGAGAAGAGATTGTTGAACCCGAATTTACACCTCCAGTTTTTGTTACCCAATTGAACAATGTTGAACTCAAGGAAGGTGGAAGAGCCCACTTCGAATGTCGTGTTGAACCTTCAAGAGATACAACATTGAAAATTGAAGTATTCCACAACAACCGTCCACTGGGCAGCGGTTCCCGATTTAAGGTGAACAATGATTTCGGCTTCATAACACTAGATATCGAAGGATGTTATCCTTCAGATTCAGGAATATACACTGTTCGAGCAGTCAATTCCAAGGGTCAAGCTGTCACTTCTGGATCACTCAAAGTCCACTCCAAATCCTCTATCATATTGACACCTCAGCATCCTATGGGTGATCAGGCAATCGAAAAAATTCAAGCCCTCGAAGCTAGATCAAGCTATTTACCACCAGTAATGGCTGATGTATCCTACCCGAAACCATATTTTGTTGTACCTCTACAGCAAAATTTCACAGTTCAAGAGGGCCATCCACTACATCTTGAATGTCGTGTTGAGCCATCAAGTGATCCCGATCTGACAATCGAATGGCTCATCAACGGTAATCAGGTTGAATGGGGTGCAAGATTTGTGAAAATGAATGATTTTGGTTTCATTGTATTGGACATAAAGGATGTCCAGGATCGTGATAGTGGAATATGGACATGTAAAGCAAGAAATCCTCAAGGAGAAGCTTTCACATCGACCACAATTCTGGTGATGACCAAGAACGATCGAGTAATCGAGAAAACTCTCCACCCGGAAGGACAACGTGGACTTGATGAAATTGAGCGTCTAGAAGCCTCTTTGAGACGAAAGGAAGCTGTTATAGCACCGGAAGATGGACGTCCACCGGTGTTCACAAGTCAACCTAAGCCATTGGCCAATGTTGGTGAAGGTGATTCAGCCCATTTCGAGGCTCGATTAGAGCCTATTGGAGATCAAACGATGCATGTTGAATGGTTCCACAATGGTAAATCCTTGAAACAAGGACATCGAATTAGAACTTATTACGCTTTTGGTTATGTTTTATTGGAAATTATCGATCTTCGATTTGAGGACATTGGCGAATATGTTTGCCAGGCAACGAATAAGTGGGGTAAGACTTCGACATCGGTAACACTGGAGATTGTTCATCGTGAGAAGGGTGAAAAACCCAAATTTACAACCCAAATACAGTCTCTCAGCTTAAGAGAAGGTGATCCAGCTCACTTTGAATGCTTGCTCATACCTAAAACTGATCCACAGATGATTGTTAAATGGTTCCACAATCGGCAAGAGTTGCGAGAAAGTTCACGAATTAAAACACTGAATGATTTTGGTTTCGTACTGATGGATATATCATTCGTTCATGAGACAGATAAAGGTGAATATGTGTGTGTTGCCACCAATAAGTATGGATCAGATGTTACTCGATGTACATTGGAGGTTGCTGGATCAGGTGCCAATGTTCTACGAAATCCTCTGCAACCAAATAGTTTGGAGAAAATTGCTCAACTAGAAGGTGCATCAAGAATTCAGAGAGCTCAAGTTCCAGATGATATCGTTGAACAAGCACCCAAATTTGTTACTCAAATTCAATCTGTTACCAATGCCCTTGAGAGCCACAGTGCCCACTTTGAAGCTCAAATAACTCCTGTCAATGATCCAAACCTCAAAATTGAATGGTATCACAATGGTAAATTGGTACCCAGTGGACATCGATTCCGAACTTTCCACGATTTTGGTATCGTTATTCTGGATATACTTGATCTTTTTGCTTCAGATAGCGGTGAATATATATGCAAAGCAACCAATAGACTTGGAACTGATTCTACTCGAGCCACTTTGAAGGTGAACGTTAAAAAGTCTGTCATATTAGATCCACAAATTCCATCAGATATGGCCAGTAATGAGCGTATTCAAGAGATCGAAGAGATGAGATCGAGAAAAAAGAAAGATGTTGAAGAAATTATCAGTCAAGAAGCTCCTGTTTTCATTAAACAGCTTGATAATCCACCTCATCTCAAGGAAGGTGATAATATTCGCCTTGAAGCCAAATTAACTCCCACAAATGATCGAGATCTTCGAGTTCAATGGTTTAAGAATGGAATTGCTCTGAGAGCTGGTGCAAGAATTCGAACTATACATGATTTCGGATGTGTTGTTCTGGAAATAAGTCCCGTATATCCGGAAGACAATGGTGTGTACACATGTAAAGCCAAAAATAAGTATGGTGAAGCTGTGACCACATGCACAATCAAAGTGGAAAGTAAGCGAAGTATCATTCTGGAAAGTCAATTGCCACAAGAGATGGCTGGAGGTATTGAAAAAATTGCCCAAATTGAAGAGATGGCCTCAACAAAATTGGCCGCTCAAATAACAGAACACGAGATCACCGAGGCACCCAAATTTATTACTCAGCCAGCTGATTTGGAGCTATCCGAAAATGATACAGCTCATTTTGAGTGTAAAGTGGTACCGATTGCTGATCCATCAATGAAAATTGAATGGTATTTCAATGGTCGACTACTGATTACTGGCTCAAGAGTGCGAACAATCAGTGACTTTGGTTTTGTGGTACTCGATATTGCGGGTGTTTATTCACGAGATTCTGGTATATACACTTGTGAAGCTATCAATAAGCATGGTAAAGCTACTGTATCCTGTAAATTGAATGTTAAGAGCAAACAATCCATTATTATGGAGCCACAATTGCCACAAGATTTTATCACTAGCTATGAGAATATTCAAAGATTGGAGGAATCATCATGGCGGACACCGGAAGTCATCTATGATCAAGAAAAACGTCAACCACCCAAATTTTTGACTCACATCAAAGACGTACTCGATCGAAGTGAATCGGAATCAGCTCATTTCGAATGCCGATTGGAGCCTGTTGGTGATCCTAATCTGAAAGTTGAATGGTTCCACAATGGTGTTGCCCTTACCACAGGATCTCGAATTCGAAGTGTCAATGATTTTGGTTTTGTAGTTCTTGAAATTGATTGGATAATGGCTCGTGATAGTGGTGAATATGTATGCAAAGCTACCAACAAGTATGGTGTCGATGTGACCAAAGCAGTTCTTAAAGTCAAAAGTAAGTTGAAAGATTAATGTGAATTGAGTTTTGTATATTGAATGATAAAAGCACAATTTTCGTGTATATTAATTGTTATTTTGCATTTTCCTAGCTAAACGGGACGTTGTTTTGGATTCACAATTGCCACCAGAATTTTCTGTCGATAGATTAAGAGAATTAGATATGCCTCAAATTCGAGAAATAATTCAGGAAGATACCAAAATTCAAGCACCCAAGTTTATCACTCAAATTCAATCACTTGAAAATCTAGTGGAAAGTGATTCGGCTCACTTTGAATGTAAATTGGTGCCAACCAATGATCCAAATCTTAAAGTTGAATGGTTCCACAATGGACGACCACTAATATCTGGACATCGTTTCAAAACTGTCCACGATTTTGGATTCGTTTCACTCGATATTCTATACGTTTATCCGGAAGATTCCGGTGAATACATAGCTCGAGCAACCAATCAGATCGGTGAAGACATAACTAAAGCTGTGATACGATGTCGAGCAAAACAAAAGATCATCTATAAGCCTCAATTGCCGAAAGAAATGGAATCTGGAGTCCAAAAGATTGCCGAACTCGAAGCATCTAGACAGAGAATCGAAAGTGTTGAAGCTCCTCAACAAGACCGACAGGCACCCATGTTTGTGATGAAACCAGAGCCAGTAAATGTACTTGAAGGTGAATGGGCTAAATTTTGTTGTCGTGTTGTAGGATTCCCACGACCCAAAGTCACTTGGGTTGTGAATGGTAAAAATGTTATCAATGGAGCTCGATTTAAGCTCAGCTATGATGGTATATATCATTTGGATATTCCTCGTACACGACAATACGATAAGGGTAAAGTTGAAGTGTTTGCCCGAAATATTTTGGGTGAAGCACACTGTTCATGTGATCTGGAAGTGAGACCTCGCCATGATGATTATCGAGCAGTTCTGATGAATTCTCCTAGACGTAAGTTGACATTGATCATTTTGGTTGATAGAATTATTATCATTAAAATATTGCCTCTTTCCCATCATCTCAGCTTGGTATGATCAACAAATGGCACGATACCAGAAGGATCGAAAAGAGACAGAATTGGAAAAAGTTTTCGAAGAAAAATTGACTCCTGGCGGAACTGAGAAGGAAGTTTGGCGAACTGCCGAATTGAACGAAGAAGAGCGTGTAAAAATTCGAGAACATCAAACAGAAGGAAAAGTAAGAATATCTGAAATTTTAGATATAGGTTGTGACTATTGCTAATCTTTATCTTCATCTTTTTCAACAACAGGTAATAACTGAACCGAAAAAGTATCCATCAGAGAGTAAGTTTGTTGATGAAAAGATAATCGGAAGTAAGCAAGCCAATCAGTCCAATGTGTCACTGATGGGCAAATCATATCAAACTCATGTACAAGAGCAAGCTCGAAGTCCAACTGAAACTGCTGTTCGAGGTAAAGAGGTTCACACTAAGCAGCAGAAACAAATTCAAAAGGAAACTCAAGGTAACGTTGAAATTACACGCAAAATTCGAACCACCGAAACACTGTCCCAAGAACACAGTGGTGTGACCAAAGAGAGGCGAGTCATTGGACCTCCGATGAAAGTGAAAGCACCTTCTTTCACCAAGAAATTGGTACCTTTGAGAATTTATGAGGGCGAAAGAGCAACTTTCGAATGTTTGTTTGATGGCGATCCAATGCCAACAATCACTTGGTACAGAGAAAATTTTGAGATTCAAAATTCCCGAGACTTCCAGGTGAGTAAGACCAATATCATGATCCACTTGAGATGATGTTCTAGTACAATTTTTAATGAAATAAAATTCTGAAATTTTCCTTCTAATAGATTGAAACAAAGGATAAAAAGTCAAGCCTCACAATTCGTGAAGTCTATTTGGAAGATAGTGGTGTTTTCTCAGTTAAAGCTGAGAATGCTGGTGGATCTGCTAAAAGTTCAGCAAATCTTCTAGTAGAAGGTAAACCTTTAAGAGATGGAACCAATTTTTCACGATTAATTGCAATAAATTTTCTCATTCCATCCTCCAGAACGAAAAGATCATAAATCAGGTGCTATTCCTCCCATGTTCAACAAGACAATCGAAAGTATCAACGTGAAAGCTGGCGAACTTGCTCGTTTTGATGCTCGAATCATAGGATCAAAGCCAATCGATGTGTATTGGCTGAAAAATGGTGCCAAAGCAATGCCAGATCTGACCCATAAGATGATTGAGGACGATGATTCAAACACTTTTCTCATACTGGAAGCATCGCCAGAGGACAGTGGAACGTATGAATGTGTAGCCATGAATCAAGTTGGTGAAGTTCGATGTCAGGCCCAATTGAAAGTTGAAGGTCCATCCAAAGGACCCACACCAGTAACACCACAGTCCCCTGTACAAACTAAGCCAGGTAAAGAGAAAGCTCCTGGATTAGTTGAACCTCTCAAAGATATCAAAGTTCAAGAAGGAGGATCTGCGGTGTTCAAGTGCAAAATTAAAGGGGTCACTCGTAAGTGGAAATTGATTTGATCTTATTGTCGATTCAATATGTTGATATATTTTAAATTATTGTTGTTGTTCTGATTTGTCATCGTATTTTTTTCTCACTCACAGAATCTCAAATCACTTGGTATAAGGGAGATAGTGTTATCAAGCAATCAAGATATTTCAGGATGGAAAATGATCGCGATACTTTCTCATTGAAAATATCGGAAGCTTTCCCGGAAGATGAAGGTGTCTACAAGTGTATTGCTATGAATTCTCAGGGCTCAATAACCACCAAAGCCAATTTGAAAGTGACTGAGGCAACAACAAAGGGTGGAAAATGAATCACCGGAAATGACTTTTCCTCATCAGTTGATTAACTGTCTTAACTACTCTCAAAAATGACATTATTTTGAATGTTAGACTTTTGTTTCTCCCTTTTTGATCTTTGTCAACCTTCCAACCACAAAACCTGATGAAGGAAACTCAAAAAATGTTTTATTTTGTTCTAGATTCTTTGAGAATTTATATCTGTTGGGTTTTCTTTGTCTCTCAAAGTTTTAGAAAACAAAGAATACCAAGCATCTGAGGTTGTATTGTTTCAGGGATTAAGTTTGAGTTGCCCATCGAACTCAAGATTTCTACAATAACATGAATATTTTATCAAAAACAAAGTTCATATCATCACAATCAAATATCGTGATTGTAACGATTGAAATAATTGACCTCAGTAACGACTGATAATTCACCATTTTTTCGGGGCCGAATAACTTTCATCGGTAAAAACATATGGTTATTATCAGATTTATCATAGAAATTAATGTACTTTGATCATTGATCCGATGTATCATGGGGGAGAAAAAATTTGAATTTAACTGATTCTGAAGCCTAATTTGAGCAGTTCCTAACCAATTTTTAATCAGTTAAAGATCAAAAGTTCGTCTTTCGATTCGATAAAAAATTGGGGATTAAAAAAGGACGCTTCGATACTTGGTCGGAATATTTGAGCTAAAACAGGCTCTTATCTGATATTAAATTTTTTTCGTTGACCAAGATGAGGCAATGATCAAATGAAGAGAATGGATACAAAAGCATCTTCTTCTGAGAAAAAATTGGCACCTTTGACAATTCAAGAGGTTTGAAGAGTTACTCTCGAGCATTTGCTCGATGCTTTCCAATACTAACGGTAACTGAGCTCCAGAAAAATTTCTAACCGAAACTTTTCTCACTTGCTGAGAATATACTGTTCCAAAGATCTGCACCCCGAATCGAGACATATTCAGCACAATTTTCAGAGAGAAATGAATTGTCTCAGAACTTTTCCATTGAAAAAAGAAAAATCAAAAATAATAAGAATCGAACAATCTCTACTCGCAATTTTTTTATTGTAGGTCGCCTGTTTTCGAGTTCCATTTTCCATCAAGTATCAGCTCAGAGTTCCTTCACTTGGAGAGGTATTGCTTTATCAATCGACAATCAGATAAATTTTCCCTCTCTAACATTCACACGCTGGCACACGTCTCAAAAAACTTGGCGAAGATTGGCAAGTTCAACGAAAATGCTCTGATTTCTCAACTTACTATCACACAAACACTCAATATCAGTCCCTTGAAACAGATTCTAACCTAGAGAAAGTCGATAATTCAATATGAATACAACTAGCATACTGATCCAAAAATGTTGACTTGTTTCCATGCAATCCTGTTGAATTCGATGATGATAAACCTGTGGCCTCATATTTGAGCTTGTGACTCTGTATCCCATATTCATCTCCCAAATAACTGTCAACAATTATCTTTGTTTTCAACAAACAGTTTCACAAATAATTCAGGGTCTAAGGGATGAACTTTGAGGAGGAGAGAGTTTCTCATCAATGTTATCGTGAAAATCAACCGACTTCTTAGAGAAAGAAAGAGAAAGAGAGAGAGGTACACACATTGAGCATGATTGCTCATCCATTCATCCACATGATGATGATACATGTATACGTGTCTCTCTCATGTACATGTTCCCACCGATAGCACAAGTACCGTTATTTTGTGTGATTCCAGTGGGTGAGGTTTCCTCTTTCGCACTATTCACCACCGAATGTTGATGATGAACAGAAAAATTGGACCCTCTTCAAATGCAAGCTTTTCAAATCACTTATTATTTCTCTCATCTACATACAAGCTACACAGCTTACTACTACTATCCAAAACAGAGGAAACTTAGATGAAGAAAAAATGTCACTTGCAACTCTATCTGCCAGAATACATGTACATGTTGCATTTTAACTGAAAACTCTCACCTTCATGAGAGGAATAATAGTAATTGAGCTTCTCATCTCTTGTCTTTCTCCATCTCTCTTCCTCTGTCTTGTTTTCTCTCTCTCTCTCCCTCTCTCTCTCTCTCTCTCTCTCTCTCTCTCTCTCTCTCTCTCTCTCTCTCTCTTCCTCAGCATTTTGTGGGCTCTACAAAAGAGTCCGCCAAACAAGGAATCAGAATAGGAGCTTGTCTAACGGTACTTTGCTAAGTCTTGTTGATCTAAAATTAGCATCTCTCTCTCTCTTTCTAGTTTTTCTCTTCTTTTTTCATCCCCATCTTGGCCAATACACTTTTTTCCTCTCTCTTCTCTCTCCTCTTGGCCTGTCATTCTCTCTGTCTATTGCAGTCTCTTTCCTCTCTCAATTTCACAATGCTTTTGAGATGAGCTTACCATTTGTTTTACCACTTTCTATCCTCATTTTGATGACAATAAAGTAGTGACAATAAATCATACTACACTTGTGTGCAAGTGAAGCGAGAGAAAGAGTGTGAGAACTTTTCCAATATTGTTCGTCAGTGTTTTGTTTTCCAGAATCATGGAGAAGTAGAATGCCCCATAGACTAGAGGGACAAAAATTGAAATGAGGTACCAATATCATCCAAAAGTACTATTCAGTGATGATGATATTGATGAATAACTGCCCTAATTATTTGAACTTGTGCCCAGAAAAACTTTTTTCTGTGTCATTAATTGACTGAATTGAATAGTGTCAAACAGTCTCACCTTCAAGACTCATCACTACTTACTGTGAGTGTGATCCTTGTATCTTCAAAAAAAACACTTTGCTCCACTTTCATCAGCCTCTTGCATCCTCTCATACACACACACTATTCTCCTCTCAGCATCCAGATCATCAAAAAGAGAGGCTCTCTGTGATCAACATTTGGGTAAATTATCTTCTTCTCTCCCTCTCAACAGAAAAAAAGTAAGTTAGTTGTTATATACAGTTATTATACATATCTAATCGTAACGTTCTACCGAATGTAAATATATTCTAAGTACAGTAGTAACACACATATACATTGGCGCAACTGCTCAGTTTTGGCTCTGATTTGAAGAATTGAGCGTCAATTTGATGTCATCTTTGAACTTTTCGGTGAAAATAATCTTTCGCTCTTTGTTGGTTGACTCACACTCCATGATTTCGAATTGAGTTTGCCGAAAATATATGAGTAACATTTTGTTTGCGCTTTTTTTTGGCAGTTTTTTTCACCAACTCACTTACCGAGGCTTCACATTTGTATTTGCATCTCTCCGTAGTCTTTTGGCAGAGTCAAGTCCCATTCATTCTTTTACTGAGAAGAAGAAGCAATAAAGTTCATGTTTCACGATTAACTCATTGTCACATGAGACTTTTGACTTGAATACTCATGTTGTCTCATTACAGTTTCTCGAAAAATTTTCAACTGATAGTCAGTAATGAAATTTCATGGAATGGTTAGATTTCTGAATGGTTGGAAAAAAATTGAAATACTTTTTTGGTTTATTATAATCTATCATTTTCAGGGGAGTCCTTCAAGTCATTGGAAGTTTCTTAGAAGGCTCTTAACCACATCATTCGGTGAAGTTTCACGAACTTTTACTGGTGAATGATGAGTTTTACTGACTCGAATAAACATCCTCCTTACATAGCAGTCTCATAACATGATAGAGTATTTATTCGAATAAATCTTTGTCAGACAGAGTTTTCTGAACTTTCTCATCCTGATGGATGGAACGGAATAGAGGATTGAATTTCCCATCTTCCGGTTGAGAGAGTGTATGTTGTGAGTGTTAACCTAATTTGATGATAAGTATTTTGAACCACAAAATTCCATTCGAAAAACCATCTTAGAGAGAGAAAACTAGACTCTTCGAATTTTCTCTGATCTCTTTTGATATTCATGATTATAATCTCATAATCGAGGCTGATAAGAATTTTTTTACTCAAAAGTCAAGAGTTCGAAGAAACATGAAACATTTCATTTCCTGTTGCTTTCCTTTTTTTTCATTATCAGCTCTCGTTAAATTGATCAGAGCAATTTCAATGCTTTCCAAACTATGATGCTTACTCATCCAAAAATTAATTGAGATTAGTGATAATGTTGAGTCACTTTCTGAGTACCACGTGGTTGATGAGGCACCATGTAGTCCTGGAATGTAGAGGGAAAGATTGTAGATAATTTTTTGATTGACCATAAAATGAATCAGTTTATGTGAATAGTCTGCTGGTTGTGAAAATTTGATCTATTTTGGCCTCTTATTCGGGTAAATTGTGGCATAAATTTAATCAAATTACTAATGAAGCTGGTGATTCAAAATAGTCTAAAATGTGAACTCAATATTGTGATTTATATTAATTCTATTTATCAAATGTCTACTGGTTATCTTTTTTGCATCAATTTTCAACTGAATATTTTCAAATTAATAATAAGCCTTACAAGTATTAAGATATCATTTAATTCCAATAGAGATAAAAATTATGATAGAAGCAAGAGGGGAGGATCAATTTCGGCCTGAAATTGAGAATATTCGAATCAAATAGCTATGAGTAACTTGAAAATTAATTTAGCCTTTAGATTATCAAAGCCTAGATTGAAATCAGTCCATTAATTATATCTTAAATGATGATTCTGCTGACTTTTTTGGACAATATTTGATCTTCCTTAACGAATTGATAGATGCAGATCAATTCGAAGGTTTATATGAATTTTTGTGTTATAATTAGTTAATTTGAATTAGATTTCCATGAGAAAATCAGGTCTCTATCATTTTTCGGCAAGTAGATCATTTCTATATGATTCTTTTCCCTTTAAACTTTAAAAATGGACATGTAATCTGATACCAGATATAATTTGATACGTTAATCTTTTTTGTTCTTTACTTCATTTTCATCTGTTAGATTATAAGCGAAGAATAATCAACGATACGCTCCAAAAAAATAGGAAGCTCAAATGAAATACCGGCAAGGTTTTCGGAAAATTGCCAGAATACCGATCTCTCTACACAGTCTGAATACCACAACCTCGGAACCATGAGTTTTTTTCTTCTTTTTATGTTCCCTCTATTTTGATTAAATTAGATTTTTCAAAGCTTTCTTTGATTTTTCTCATCAAATTGTTTCACCAGAGGAGAACGAATTTATTTCTCTCTTTTACCTCTCCATTTTTGATCACTCACAACTCATCATGGTTTCCTCTGTTCAGCTCAAGTTTAAGCAAATCAATCACATCAAGCTCATTTGACAGTCAAAGATCGATACATCTTGGTAGGAATTTTTTTCTCTTAGCACTTGAAATTTTCAATTACTCACTCTTCGGATTGATCATTAATTTTACATTTCTGTAGTATTGAGTCAATTCATTGCACCAAAGCTTACGATATACACACACACACACATACTCAAACTATCATTATTATTATGGATCTCATCCATGGTGATTTGAATTTGCATGGATGATCAAGTGTCAAGCAACTCCTTACTCTTTCCACAATCTTTTGCGTAATTTATATTGTCTCTCCAGAATAACACTGGCTCCTTGTTTGATGGAGACTCTTCTTCCTCATTTTTTTTCGGGGTTCCTCGCCACAACCACGGGACAAGATTGTGGGATGAAAGGCTGGAATCATAATGCTGACTTGAGTCGAGGTCCTCGTCTGAAAAGTGGAAAAGAGAGAGAGAGAAAGAGAAAGAAGAAGATAAGGATGAGGATGAAGATGAGAAGAGGGAAATTAAATGAAGTGTTTGCCCTCATCCGGAGAGATGTTAACCACCGCTTGTGGCAATGCTTACTCACTCAAAATGGTTAACTTTTTGGCAAACGTTAAAAATGTATTTTAGACTTTTCTCAGTACATCTTCTCACTAGCTACACTTCGCCATCCTCATCTACATCTGTATCCTCTTCTTCTCTTCTTCTTCTTCTTCGTCTTTTTCATCTTTGCATCCGTCTCTAGAAAACTATTGGAAGTTGCTCTCGAGCCTCTCTCTCTTTTCATCTTCTTCTCTCCATCCATAAATAACTTGATCCACGAAGGATTATCGAAACGATTTCAGCTTGCTAATCACATTCACTTTTCACTTGTTGTTGCCTATGTGTGTTCACCACTTTTTTTTGTTACGGCTTGATTTTTGGGATTGATTTTTTGACTATAGTATGATCACTTCACTTGGTGCTGATTGACGTGATACACAAACTGCACATTTGATTCAGTTTCATACATCTTTGTTTCCTATTAGTGTGATATGAATGATATAAGTGATAGTATGGGTTGCAGTAGTAGTAGCCTTTCGAATAACTTTTTGCATCACCTTTGACCCGGAAAAATTGGAAATTCATCTGACCAGTGCTCATCGATTTTTGTCTACAATCGAAATAATTTTCTGTACACCCAAAAAACCCAACAGTCAACAAGATTAGTTGTCTTCCAGCCATATTATTTGACCTCCTTTCATAACTTAGAGCCTTGGATAATTCACTCATTTATCTCGGAAACTTGATAGTTAAAAAGGTATTTACACATATACTCTCGATGTTAAGATAGATTTTTCCTGCTCAGCCTTCAATTTTTTTGGCCCTGTGTGTGTCTATTTGTGTGAAAAAAATATTTACTAGTCGAAGTTGAACAAGCTCACATTGAAATTATTTTTCTTGCTCTCTTAATTGATCAAAATATATTGTGGTTGAAAATTAGTGGAGCAATTTTGCTTGTCTCATTAAGAGTTTCATTGAAATCACAATGAATTGATATCATTAATTCATGAATTTACACATGTATGAATATTTTACCTTTCATTTCTATTTTTTTGTCTCTCATATTCACAGTTTCAAGCATACACATTGAAAGTTTGAATTATCTTCTGCTCACAGTTAAAACTAATCAACGTTGATAAGTCATTTACTCTTTCTCTCTCTCTATTTTTGGTGATCTTTTTTGTTTCCGTTGTTGTTACTACTGCTATCACTACTATCATTTGATAATCAACTTCATCGAATTCCTCATCTCAAGATAAGAAGATAAAGACACACACAAAAACTGTAAAAATATGGCCACAGCTTGGGATAAATTGGAGCAACTTCTCACTTGTGCAATATGTCTCGATCGTTTTCGAAATCCAAAAATGTTGCCTTGTCAACACAGTTTCTGTCAAGATCCATGTATGGATGGTCTACAAGATTATGCTCGAAGACAAATCAAATGTCCCGAGTGTCGTGCTGAACATCGGATTCCATTCCAGGGAATCCAATCCTATCCAACCAATGTCACACTACAGCGATTTCTGGAATTACATCAAAGTATCACTGGTGAAGAGCCGGATCCAGTGCCAACGTTCATGGAACGATGTGGTGTTTGTTCCGAAAAATCATCGGTCACTAGATGTTCCCATTGTGATAAGAAAGTGTGTCCCGAATGTAAAGAAGCTCATCTAGATATATTGAAAAGAGAAATATCACGAATATGTAATCAAGTACGTCGAGCACTCAATCGTCTCCAGGATGCTCTAACGCAAACTGAACGTTCAGTGGAACGTTTGAACGTTAACACTGTCCATATGAGAGATGAAATTGAAGAGATTGTTCGACGTTTTGTTCGTGATATCAAGACTCAAGAGGAAAAATTGCTCAAAGAATTAGAATCATATTCGGCAACCGAATCGAAAACGTTGACAAAAATGAAAGAAGATTTGGAAATTGAATTCAACAATATGACAAACAATTGTGATATAGCAGAAAAAACACTTCTCGATCCAGATAAATCATGGAATGATCTGGAATTGGTAGAATGTAAAGATATTTTTGTCAAAACTCTCGATTTTCTACGCAATTTCGATGCAGATACCGTTGATTATACGCGAGGAATGAAATTTATACCCAACACTGATCTGGATGCATTAAGACGTAATCTAATCAATTTTGGTGAACTTAAGTTGCCAACCAATGATGATGTGGCCAACAATCAACTCCAGCGAGCTTCATCACCACTCCAATATTCCGGCAGTAGTCTATCAATACCCCAGCAAAATATGTTGATGAGATCCCAGAGTGACCATCGGCTAGCAGCTCAATTCGCTCGACGTGATAGTAGATTGACCGATCTGGTTGGCCCACCCAGTAGCCGATTGAGTACGATGGGTGGTATGAGTGATACGGAAAAAGATCGAGGTGAAAGGTCAACATCACCCAATTATGGTCGTGGCAGTAGACGTGACACTGATCATCGGATCGGTCGATATGGTACTGGTGATGATCGTGATACAAGCACCACAAGGAATCGTTTCCTGCGCGATTCATCGGATACATCCTCATACCGAAGTGGCTGGTCAAGACCGGACACAGAGGACACTTACACAGGACCACAATTCAAGTCTCGATTTATGAGAGAAAAAGGTGTCGAACTGGGTTTCGATGATCATGATACATTTGATATGGCTTCACTGTCATCACGAAGTGTTCGATTCGAAGAGAATGCTCCACCACCGCCACCCCCGAAAGTTTTTGACACCGAATCAGCTCCACGTGGCCCATTGAGTGGTATAATTCGTATTGGTGATACAGCCCACTTCATGGAACGATCTCATGAGGTGGAAGCTCGTGCACGAGTTGAAAAAGCACGTGAAGAAGAAGAATCTCGCAATCCAACACCACCGGTAACCACCACCACCACCACTCGTCCATCAGCTGGACAACAGCCACCGGTCACTCGACGTCCACCATCACGTCAAGTGAGTGAAGATGAGATTGAGAAGCAAAAGAAAATGAATCAAGCGGCAAATGCAGCGTTAGCCAGTGCGGCAGCTGCCGCAACACCACAATCGTATGTGACCAGTAATCAAGTTGTATCATCACCACCGCCACCATCCACTGTTCAACCATTGCCACCATCATCGGTGTCCACACCAATGTCACCCACTCGAGAATCGCAAGTTTCGTCTGGTGGCAATAATAATAATAAGACATCGGTTAACAGTAACACATCGGCACCATTGATGAGTAGAAGAGCTAATATGTTGAGAGATGAGGATGAAAGAAATTCATCATCAAGACAAAGTTCACTGGAAAGTATCAATCCAAATCGCACCTTACGTGATACGGATGATGATTCACTTGGCGATGAGTCCAGTGATTTGGGTTTATCACGATTTAATGGTCCACGAAGACGGAGAGGATCCATGGATCATGAGGACAGTAAGGACAATAGTCGATCATCCCAAGTATCATCAATGTCAACAGCAAGTAATACACTTGGTTCCACCAATACCACCACTTCGGGATTGAGGCAAGTAACTCCACCATCACCACAATCGTCCTCACCGTCACCATCACCACCACCACCGCCATTACTATCCGAATCACCACCTCCGCCACCCACATCCGGTGAAGATAGTAGAGGGAACATTTCACAGTCAAGGGAAGATAAGGAGATGATGATGATACAAGATGCGGTTATAGTCAACAAGATTAATAATAACAATAATAATAATAATAGTAATCACATTACAAGTACACGAGCTCCATCCTTGGCCAGTAATCCAACAGGCTATCGTAGTGGTAGCGGCTCATATGGACGGCCAATACTATCTCGTCAATCATCAACCGATCAAGATGATTCATACCACAATTCATCGTCAGCATACTATAATCGTAATCGATCATCGCGAGGACCATCACCATACGTATCACGTCGTCCATCGATTGATGGTACTATGGACAAATATTCACCGGTCAACTATACGCCATCACTTCGCGGTCGTAGTCGTAGTCCATCAATTGATCGTGATATTAAGTTACAACACGATTCACTAAGTAGCTCTAACCACAATGATAATAATAACAATAACAATAGTAATTATTCTAATCGAAATTCGATAAGTTCTAGTAGAAATAATTCGATAGAAGAACAGGGTCGATATTCTTATTCTCGAGGATTATCTAGTCGATATGGCGCCGGTAGATTGGCGCGAAGTTCAACGAGTAGCTCACTATATTCATCTCCAAGCTCATATACTTCTAGTAGTAATAGTAATAGTAGTAGTAATAGTTTTGGTATATCATCACCATCATCATCATCAATTCTCACCTCAAATGGACTACGATATTCATCGTTAAACACTGATTCACCCACATCACCGATCAATCAGTCCACTCGAAGTTCTGGGTATGGTCATCGTCTGAATAGTCAAGTATCATCATCACCATCATCCCAATATTCTCGATATTCTTCCACCAGTATGACACCAATATCATCACCTACATCGGCTAGCTCATCTCGACGATATTCACCATCCACCACCACCGATTATAGTCGACATCATTACAATTTTCTTGAATCAAGTAAAGCTCTGATTTCACTCTACCAATCCTAATTGATGATGCAAAACAAAATATACAAACAAAAATCACAAACTCTAGCATCCTTATTAAAAAAAATCAAGATCATCTCACCATCTCACCATCTCCTTTACCACCCCCTTGACTAGTGATATGAACCAGTATGAAGGGAAAAAAAAGAGTATATATAATCAAATATATATATAAATATATTTATATTTATGAATATGAATATATATTTAAGAGATGATGGAGAAGAGGAGGAGGAGGATAAAAAAATCAAATCAAATCAATAGATGATGACAAAAACAAGGAGAATGCATACATTTCACAAACAGACGAGAAAACACATATACAAACACATTCACACATTCACGTAACTCGTCTCCAAAATTTGATCTCATTTGATTGCTCTCGATCCACATTCACCATCAATCACTACTAGCTGTAGTTATTGAGCACATTAAATTTGAATGATTACCGGAAACCAATACGTAAAAAAAAACAATACCGAGCTCATAGATTGATTGTTTTTGATTAATGGTCGCATTTTTTTTGTCTCTTTTTCTTTCTCTCTCTCTTCCCTCTCTCTCTCTTTTGAATCCCTTTTTTATTTTTCCATCCCAATCATGTTCACATCGGGGAAAAAAATTAACAATCTCTCTATCCATCTATCTTTCCTTGGTTTGGTGGAAAAATATTGTACCTTGCGGATTGATTATTGCCATTGATTATTGTCAACCAATCGAAAAAAATTGTAGGCCTGTACGCGCACCGTTGGCCAAGAACGTACCGATAGATGAGGATGAAGAAAAAGAGCGGGAAACATTCCGAAGACGTGTTGTTGGTCCTGGACCGTCTCTGGGTGAGTATTGAACCAATCTGAACCAAAAGATATGAGGGGAAGAAGAAGTAGAATATATATTTTCCTCTCTCCCTGTGTGTTTTCCAATGATATATATATATATACGTTCTTTCCATCTCTCTATCTCTCCACTTACTTACACAAACACACATCTTCACTCCCTCATACACATCAATGGAATGTGTTTTCTTCTTCTTAATTCTCTCTTTCCTTTTTTCCCTTCTTTTTTTGATCAAAAAAAAGATGCGTTTGGGCTCCCTTCAGTGCAAAGTGAGAAGGAGAGAAAAAAAAAGATGATGAAGTAGAAGTAGAAGAAGAAGAAGAAAATAGGAAAAAAAGAAGAAGACGAAGTGAAAAAAAATAGAAAAATGAAAGAAAAAGTGACTCATTTCTTCTTGCCACACAGTGACAAGAATGAAGAAAGAGATGGAAAGAGAGAAGAGAGAAGAGGAGAGAGATCCATTGGATGCTTGAGTGAGGTAGATAGATAAAAGGAGAAAGTTGTATTCGCAGAACGATGATGAAAATCATGCAATCGAAAGAGTGAGAGAGAGAGAGAGAGAGAGAGAGAGAGAGAGAGAGAGAGAGAGAGAGAGAGAGAGAGAGAGAGAG